>VDFB02278524.1:0-21203 GCA_007258455.2 Sequoia sempervirens
TAAGAAGTCCCATGTTTTGAGCTAAGAAACTTATAAAAAGGCACGTGACGTGTTTATTTTATGAAATATAAAAGCTACCTTTTAGATTTAAAAGTAATTTAAAATTTCTTTTTTAAGTATACTTCTATTTTAAGAAGTAATTATTTATATATAGACATAATTTAATATATATTTATATTTTAAGACTAATTTTTTTACTTATGGTTCTCTTTTAGTAAAAATTATATTTATGTAAGGATGAATTAGTTATTTTAGAAGATTAATTTAATAAATAAGATATTTATTATTTTTGGAAATATATAGAGAATAAATAATTCAAGTAAAGATGAAAATAATTAAATATAAATACAAATATAAATATGTATGTAAATAAAAATAAATAAATAGTTTATTATCACATTGATTAGTAAAAGGTTAATGGCTTTGATTATTGGAATTAGATATTGATGATGAAATGATGATAATTAAACTTTTGTATGCAACAACGGGTGGACAAATAGTAGTGTAAATACGTTTTTATAAAAAAAAAATTGTTAGTTGTGTATTTTCTTTAGGTGTAAATTTAGGGCATTACAGGAACAATAAGCAAATCCCAACATGCGTGAACAATAAATAATCATTTATGCAAAAAATACCTATGTAAAACATGCACATATATATACATGTAAACATATGGATCAATATACATGTATACATATATATGTATATATACACGTACAAATATCCATGCATATATACATGTAAACATATACATACAAATATGTGCACATATGCATACATATATACATGTAAACATATTCATACATATACATACACAATTGTATATAAATGAAATTAGTTTTCTTGTTGTTACATAGTAAATGTCTTTTTGATAGATTTTTTATCCTTTCGGTATTTTCCTATAATATTGAGTGCCGAATAATGTTGCTTGGATTCTAAATTGGCACTTGTGAACTATTATATAGATTGGTCCAAGTACGATATAATTTTGTCTCTCTCCTACCTTTATATTTATTAGCGCTCGAAGCATATCTATATTTATTTTTTTGTTAAACAAGTGCAATCATAGAAAATGTGCATAATCATAGCACATGGATAGAATGATTAAGGAAAATATATTTTCAAGTCTTTGAAAAGATCACTGCATGTCTACTTCCACCTCTATATATATGTATGTATGGATAAATATAAATATATGTATATATGTTTTACTAATAAATTTCCCCATTTTTCTATAATACTCAATGGCAAACAATGCAATTGTTGTTATACAATTCGTCTATTTGTTAGCAGACTGCAAAGAAGGTAGGCATCAAAGTAAAATAAAAACCATGGAAACTCAATGAATCTGCAAATCTATTTAAGCAAAGGGAAGAATAAATTATGTGGCCATTTACAATCTACAGTGTCCTCTTTGTAAGGATTTGAAGTGAAATCAATTAGAGGGATTTGGGGCTAATTGTACAAAATGTGTATAGCACCAAAGATGCACAGAGTGTAGATATGTATCTACAAATGTATATATGTATATGTGTATATATGTATGTATGTATGTATGTATGTGTGTGTGTGTGTATATATATATGTATATGTGTATGTATGTGTATATATATGTATATGTATATGTGTGTATATGTATATGTATATGTCGATGTAGGTATATATATGTGTGTGTGTGTGTATGTGTATATGTATGTATGCATGTGCCTATATATACATATATATACTAGCAGTTCTATGTAGTAACATGCAACAATGAGCTAATAGGTAGAGAGCGACATGAAAGGCAAGTGATGTGTAGGTAGTGTTTGTGGAAAAACATTAGAATGTGAATGGCATGAATGGGCACATTAGCTATATGCAGATGTAGATAATATAGTTACACATTCGGGATTCCAACGAATAATAGAATGGATCGCTAGATATATTATAGGCGATAATTAAAGCGATTGAGCAGGAACAATATTGTATCCCATTTTACCTTACAGTTTAGCATCATTATTTTAATTTAAATTATAATGGGGACTGGAGGAGGGTGTTAACCCTAATGGGTTAAAAGGAGGATATGTATATAAAGGATAAAGTGTGTAAGCAATAGTTGGCGTAAAAGTAACTTTTTAGAATATATATATACACATATAGATGTTTGGTTGAAGAACAACTGTATTAACATTTAATTAATTATTTGGTCATAACATCATTATTATTGGTAATTGGTTTGGTGGGGTAAATAATAATATTATGTAGTTAAGTTGTTAATTAAAGAAAAATATTATTATTAAATTTGAAATGATTTCATTAAGTAATACCAATATCATTAAGTTTGATTAGTTAATCAAAATATAATATTATTATGGATAGGGTTCAATGTCTAAATTGATGACATTAAAATGTGTATTTAGTTGGGAAATAATAATGTTGGCATAAAATTAGTTGAATTCATCATTATATAAGCCCACCCCATCATTTAGCCACTACATCAATTCTTTATGATACAAACTAAGGATCTTGTTGTAGCTAGTAACAAAGAACCCTACATCAATTATAGTTAAAACAATCTAAAAATAAAACCAATATCATTAAGTTTTATTAGTTAATCAAAATATAATATTATTATGGATAAGGTTGAATGTCTAAATAATTGATGACATTACTAATGTGTATTTAGATGGGAAATAATAATCATGGCATACTATTAGTTGAATTGATGATTATATAAGGACACCCCATAATTTGGCAACTGCATTAATTCTTTATGATACAAACTAAGGATCTTTTTGTAGCTAGCAACAAAGTATTGTAGACAAATTTTGATTAAAACAATTTAATTATTTGTGTGATGTAGATTATAAGCAAGAGAACAATAATGAACAATTCCCAATGGAATCTAACATAAAGTGTATAAGATCAACTATTTTACTCCATTGTAGCCATAAGATTAAACATATGAATTTTTTCGGATTCCTATGTCAGAAAGATAGTGATATGTACATACAAAATATAAAGTAAAAGTCAACACAATGAGGCCTACTCTCCACCCTACCATATTGTGTCATGGAGCCTCATGGACCCTCACCAAACCCCTAAGCAAGAATATAGATTCGCCACCACTGTGATTAGTGGTGAAATGAATATTGCGTCTTACAATCAATATAGAGTACATTAGGATAAGATTGTCTATTTGACCATTGTTGCTGATTTTACAATCACTATCATTATTTGAGAAGGTTTTTTGTAACACATTAGTTCATGAAATATCGAATTATTCCTAGAGCATGGTCTACAAGAATAGCAAAAAAGTGTCAGTGTAATAAACATGCACCATTGGTACATAATAAATAAGTTAGAAAATATAAAGACTTATACAATTAATTACAAAGATAATGCAATACAGTTGCAGTAGTACACAATAAGTAAATAAAATTTAGGAATACCTTCTGTAGGGAATGGATTGAAGTATGGACATACAAAAGCAGGTCTGCTCTCCACCCTACCATATTGGGTCATGGAGCATCATCGACTATTCTCCCTTGGGAAAGAGAGTTCAAAAAGTGGGATGTTGATTCATAACCACAATTACAATCACTTCATCTTCACATTTGGTTGAAATTCATTCGCAAAGGTCACCCATCTTTTTACCATATAAACTAGAATATCAACACCCAAGTTCTTGAACTATCTATCCCAAGGGAGAAGCATGTTTTTTGGAGAAACTGTGAATGTGAATAGATTGTAAAACTGGCTAAGAGAAATCAGATGATTGGCGAGGTAATGTAAAAATTCAAGCACAAAACACAAAGCATAAAGGGAAAGCAAGAGGGAATTGACAGCAACTCAACAGAACCTTATCAAAAATCCAAACAACATAGCCTTTTTGACAGCACCTTCTTAATAATCGAACACTATAGCTTAGGTAAGAGAACAATAATCAACAATTCCCAATAGAATCTAACATAAAGTGTATAAGATCAACTAGTTCACTATGTTGTAACCTAAAGCGTATGATTTTTTTATGAATCCTATGTAAGAAAGATAGCAATTTCTACATAAAAATATAAAATAAAACTCAACACAATAAGGCCTACTCTCCACCCTACCATATTGGGTCATGGAGCCTCATGGACTCTCACCAAACCCCCAAGCAAGAATATACATTGCCCACCACTTTGATTAGTGGTGAAATGAATATTGCTAATTACAATCAATATATAGTACATTAGGATCCGATTGTGTAATTGACCATTCTTACTAATTTTCCAGCCACTATCATTATTGTGAAAGGTTGTTTGTAAGACATTAGTCCATCAAATACCACATTATGGCTGGAATATGGAATGCAAGAATAACAAAAAAGTGTGAAGTTTAGTATGTTGATTATCAAAAAATAGAGTGAATTGCATAAAATTAAATATTTTATTCCATTACAGCCATCACGAGAGAAAGCTAAAAAATGATACCCACGTTCCTATGCAAAACTTTTAGTACAAAGGCTAGACCTTCTAGATGGAATGCATTGAAGTCTGGACACACAAAAGCTGCCATGCTCTCCACCCTACCAATTTGGATCATGGAGCATCATCGGCTATCACCAGACCCTTGCAATTACTTACCATAAAGTACAACAACTTTTCATGATCATGCCAATGAATAGTATTGTTCAAGTGGGCAATTTAGTTGCACACATAGCAAATGTAAAATGAAAGAGAACAAAATGAGGCATGCTCTCTAATATTGGGTGGCCACTACTATGATGAATGGTGAAATCAATCTTCCCATTCTCTTAGCCAGTATTATAATCACTTCATCTTCATAGTTGTTTGAAAGCTCATTCATTTGTTTAGCATGTATACTGGAATATCAACATCCCACTTCTTAAACTCTCTCTCCTAAGGGAGAAGCATATTTTCTAGAGCAACTATGAATATGAAGAGATTATAGAATTGACTAAGAGAAACTAGATGATGGGGGAAAAATATATATATATACACCTCTTCTTGCTTCCTTCAATTAAATATCTACCCACTTGCTTTCTCTTTCTTTCATTCTTTCTCCATTGCCTACAAAAAATGAACACAAATTTATCAGAACTCACAGCTTTTGCAACCATGAACACATGCAAAGAACACAAGATAACATCCAACCACCTTCACAAAGATTGTATAGCTAATGAATGCATTTTTACCTCCATAGAAGCTTTCCATCTTCACTCATAGCTACCTTCAACAACAACATAAACCCAAAAAATTAAACCCAACAATACGCTATCAATAACTAGAAAAACATTCATTTTGTTTGTCGAGGAATTTCAAACAGATGTTACTTGCACCATCACCACTATGTGGAAACCATACAACAATTAATGTTGATGTTGTTTTGTTGGCCTCCATAGCTACCTTCAACAACATAAACCCAGAGAATGACACCCAAAAATATGTTATCGATAACAGCACAGACATTCATTTTGTTTTCCAATGACTTTAAAACAGATGTTACTTTCACGATCACCACTACATGGAAACCATACAACAATCATTGTTGATGACATTTCGCTGCCCTCCTATACAGTCGCACTATTTTGTTGGCCTCCTCTATGGAATGATATAGCTTAAGCAAGAGATCAATTATCAACAATGACCAATGCAACCTAACATAAAGTGTATAAGATCAACTATTTTAGTATGTTGTAACCACAACCTAAAAAATTTGAATTTTTTTGTGAATCCTATGTGAGAATGATAGAAATCTGCACATAAAAACTGTAAAATAAAACTCAACACAATAAGGCCTACTCTCCACCCTACCATATTGGGCCATGGAGCCTCATGGGCTCTCACCAAACCCTCGAGCAACAATATACATTTCCCACCACTCTGATTAGTGGTGAAATGAATATTTTTTATTACAATCAATATAGGGTAAATGAGGATATGATTGCCTATTTGACCATTGTCACTGATTTTTTAGTCACTATCATTATTCTGAAAGGTTTTTTGTAACATGTTAGTTCATCAAACACCGCATTATGGCTAGAATATGGTTTTCAAGAATAACGAAAAAGTCTGAAGTTTAGTGTGGTGATTATGCAAAAATGGAATAAACCAAATAAAATTAACTATTTTATTCCATTACAGCCATTGTGGTGGAAAGCTAAAACAACAATAGAAACCCAGAGAATGAAACCCAATAATACGCTATTGATAATTGCACAAAAGTTCATTTTGTTTGTCGAGGAATTTAAAACAAATATTACTTGCACCATCACCACTATGTGAAAACCATACAAAAACTAATGATGATGTTGTTCTGATGGCCTCCACAGTTACCTTCAACAACAACATAAACCTAGAGAATGACACCCAACAATACATTATCGATAACTGCACAGACATTCATTTTGTTTTCTAAGGACTTTAAAATAGATGTTACTTGCACCATCACCACTACATGGAAACCATACAACAATCAATGTTGATGACATTTCGCTAGCCTCCTCTACAGTCGATTCATTTCCCTGACCTCCTCTATGGAATGATATAGCTTAAGAAAGAGATCAATTATCAACAATAGCCAATGCAAGCTAACATAAAGTGTATAAGATCAACTATTTTAGTACGTTTTAACCACAACCTAAAACATTTGAATTTTTTTGTGAATTATATGTGAGAGAGATAGGAATCTATACATAACAACTATAAAATAAAACTCAACACAATAAGGCCTGCTCTCCACCCTACCATATTGGGTCATGGAGCCTCATGGGATCTTACCAAACCCCTTAGCAAGAATATACATTTCCCACCACTTTGATCATTGGTGAAATGAAAATTGTTTATTACAATCAATATAGGGTACATGAGGATATGATTTTCTATTTGACCATTGTCACTAATTTTCCAATCACTATCATTATTCTAAAAGGTTGTTTGTAATAGATTAGTTCATCAAACACCACATTATGGCTGGAATATGGTTTACAAGAATAACAAAAAGGTCTGAAGTTTAGTGTGGTGATTATGCAAAAATAGAATGAACCACATAACATTAACTATTTTATTCCATTACAACCATCGTGGAGGAAAGCTAAAACTCACAGCTACAGTCCTATGCAAAAATTTTAGTGCAAAGGTTAAACCATATACAACCTATGTATATATAAAGTGTGAATTCTATTGCAGTGATCACGCTTTATTGATAGATGATATGTAAATCAAAATATATCAAAGTTGTATATTTTATAATACATAATTTTCTCTCTACTTACAATGGGATGAATGTAGTGATTATAATTTAGCCATACCTAGTGTGTGTGGCAAAATGTAGTATGCACAAAACAAAACAAGGCCCAATTTCCACCCTACCATATTGGCTCATGGAGTGTTGTGCACTCTCACCAAACCCCTGAGCAAGAAAATAAACTATCCACCACTATGATCAATGGTGAGAGAAATGTTTCTACTGCCAATGACTTAATACAAGATCCAATCACATGAAAAGGCCTACGAAGGACAATTGTTTCAGTTGGTAGACAATAAACAAATGAAAAAATATAAAGAATTATAGAATTAATAACAAATGAGATGCAATGGAGTTGTAGTATAATAAAGTAAGTAAATAAAATGTAGAAATTTGTTATGCACGGAATGGATTTGATGTAGAAGCATCCAGTGGTGTAAGGGAAATTTGGCATCACCCAAAAATATGCTTCTCATTTATGATTCCTTTTATTAGCCTTTTGTAGATGTTTTTATATTTCTGGATACCCTTTTTGTCGAATATGAGTTCCCAACTTTTAGAACTATTGTTTTTCTTTTTCTGCTCAACTCCTATTTTTAGCAGTTTTGAATTTGAATGCGTGAGGAGGAAAAAATTTAAGGGAAGGTTCAGGATGGAATTTAAATAAGTATTTTTGCAAAAGAATCAGGTCACGATCATTCCCGATTTGAAAGTTATTCAAGTTTTAAATTCATTTTTTTGCCTTGAAAAACCTTTCAAGTCCAGTTTGAAGCACTAAACGGTCTTGTACAGGCCTAGAAATTGTCAAAACCAAAAAATCCAAATTTATAGCACATTCTCCATTCCAATACCTTTCCAATGGTTCAAACGGTTCAAAAAACAGAGTCCTAGATCAAAAGTTATGGCTTTCGGAAGTTGGTCAATTTTTGAATTAGGACTCAATTTTTGAATTTCAAATTGTAATTTTGGTGCCAACCGCTAAAACTCACAATTCAAATGTTTTTTGGCTCCAAAACTGAAAAGGAGTTATTTATGGGTGGGGTTTTCTGATTTTTGATAGCTTTTTTTGGGGGAAAAAGTTTGCATACTGCGAAAAGGGGAATGTTGTTGTTTTTGTAGCTTGCATGTACTGTAGAGCTCAAGGATTTGAGATCCTCTACGTGTAAGATTTTCATTTTTGAATAATAATAAAATTCTCTGCTTGTCTGCATTATTTTTGTGTATTGGGTAAGCACCCTCACCAGGTGGTATAAGAGCTGGTTTTCTTGAGCGTGTGGATAGATCGTAAATTGTGAGACAGTTCGCACTAGGACCATGGTTGTGGGTTTGAGATATTCAAGATGCCACCAAGATTGATTTATGTTAGGCGTGGTGGTTCCATATGTGGTGGAAATACTAGTGGAAGAGATCCATTGGTAGCTGAGTGTTTGAGAGCCCTCTAGAGACAAATTGATGCATTGCAGGAATAGATGAGAAGAGGGTTAAACCTGGGAAGCAGAGGAGAAAGTGAGGATGAAGAAGAGGTGAAAGATTCAGATGTAGAAGAGGAAGAAGAAGTAATTGATCAAGATCAAATGTAGTTGATAAGGGCCATTTCAAATATTGGAAAAATACCTAGAGTACAAGTTCCTAGTTATTCCAGAAGTCTGAACCTGGAAGAGTTGATCAACTGGATCAATGAGCTAGAGTAGTATTTTGAGTATGAAGAAATAGAGGACTCAGATTAGGTTAAGTTTGCAAAAATGAAGTTGAAGGGCCATGCAAGAATTTTGTGCAAAGAGGTCTAGTTGGAATGGAATCGAAGAGGAAAAGGAAAGGTCATCAGATGGGATCGCATGGTGGAGAAATTGAAGAAGTAGTTCATACCAGTGGATTATGAGTTAGATTTGCTAAAGAAATTGCAAGGGTTGAAGCAAGGAAGCAGATCTGTAAAATAATACATAGAATATTTTCATGAGATGATCATCAAAATAGGCCATGTAGAGGCCAACAAGGAGAAGGTAGCTCATTATCTTAATGGGTTACAGTTGAGCATTCAAGAGGAGCTAACCTTGGTCAAAATGACCACCATTGATGATGTGTATCAGTTTGCTCTAAAATTTGAAGAGAATATGAACAAAGGATTTGATAGCAAGAAAAAAGGACGAGGAGGTCAAAGCGGAAGGGGTAGTGGAAGATCTTCTAGAAGTTGAAATGAGGATGAGAAGAAAAATGAAGATGTGGGTGCCATCCAAAGCTAGAAGAATGATAACTTCTATCGCCCTCGTAATCAAAATTGTGGTGATAAAAGAGGTAGGGGACAAGGAAGATCTGGACAAGGACCCAGAAGAGGTGGGTTTAGAGGAACTTGTTTCCATTGTGGTGAAGAAGGGCATCGAGCCTATGAATTACCATAGCACCAAGGAAGGATGGATAGAAGGATGGAAGGTCATGGAAGGGTTGTGCATGAAGATGAGGAGGCTCAATCCGAGCAGCCAGATGATGCTGAAAGGGAAAAAACCCTAGTAGTTAGAAGAGCCTTGGTGGCTGAAGAGAATGAACTAGAACAAAGGAAGAATCTATTTTGCACAAGGTCCAAATATGAAGGAAAATGTTGTGATATCATTGTTAACAGTGGGAGCACTAATAATCTGATGTTAGAAGAGATGGTTACGAAGTTGAAGTTAAAGAGGGAAATGCATCCACATCTGTATCAGATTGCCTAGCTACAGAAAGACCACAATGTTTTGGACAATGAGTAGTGCTTGGTGAAGTTCAAGATTAGAAGTTATCATTATGAGGTACTCTATGATATCATCCCCATGGATGCATGTCACAAGTTTTTGGGAAGGTCGTGGCAGTTTGACAAGCGAGCTATACATGATGGCCATGCAAAGACTTATTCCATGACAAAGGATGGAGTCTGCCATAAGTTGAAACCCCTTAAGGAGGCCAAAGAAAAGGTATGTGGTAGTGCTAGGGTTTGTTATGTTGATGGAAGGAAATTTTTAGAAGGCATGAAGCATGAGCATATGTGTTATGCATTGATTCCTAGAATGGATAAGGAGGGTAGGGTGAATGTACTAGTAGAATTTTTTGGATTATTGAATGACTTTCAGGATATTTTTTTTGATAATGTACTTTAGGTTTTACCAACAATGAGGAAGATTAGTCATAAAATTGACTTGATCCTTGGATCCATTTTTCCAAATAAGGTAGCTCATAGAATGACTACTGCAGAAAATGAGGAGTTGAATAGACAAGTTCAAGAGTTGTTGAGAAAGGGTTTGATTCGAGAGAGTCTAAGCCCATGTGCAGTACCTATAGTACTAGCACTGAAGAAGGATGGGGAGTGGAGGATGTGTACAGACTCCGGGGCCATAAATAAGATAACAATCAAGTAACAATTCCCCCTACCAAGGATGGATGACTTGATGGACTATTTGAGTGGAGCTTAGTACTTCACAAAGATCGATATGAAGAGTGCATATCATCAGATCCAGATTCAAGAGGGAGATGAATGTAAGATTTCCTTCAAGACCAAGGAGGGCCTGTACAAGTGGTTAGTCATGCGTTTTGGGCTAACCAATGTGCTAAGCATATTCATGCCGCTCATGAACGAGGTACTGAAAGAGTTTCTAGGAAGTTTTGTTATTGTGTATCTAGATGATATTTTTATTTTCAGTAAGACTTTGGATGATAATTTAATGCATATTCGTAGAGCCTTTGAGAAGTTAAGAGAGGAGAAATTGTTGATTAACTTAAAGAAGTTTAGTTTTATGAAGGATTTAGTGTACTTGGGGTTTTTTGTCTTGACAAAAGGTCTCAAGATGGAGACAGAGAAGGTGAAGGCTATTCTGGAATGGCCTACCCCAAGAACTGTTGTTGAGGTGAGATCTTTCCATGGTTTGGCTAGCTTTCAGAGAAAATTTATTAGAAACTTTAGTAGTATTTGTGCACCCATGACTGAAACAATGGGAGGGGAGAGAAAGGAGTTCAAATGGAGCATGGGGGCAGCAAAAAAATTTGATCTCTTGAAGCTGAAGGTGATAGAACAACCTATTCTAGCTATCCTGGATTTCAATAAGGTGTTTCAGGTGGATTGTGATACTAGTGGTTGTGCCATTGGAGCAGTGTTGAGCCAAGAAGGTAAGCCCATTGCCTATTTCAGTGAAAATTTAAATGATGCAAATAGAAAGTAATTTGTATATGATCATGAATTTTATGCAATAGTTCAAGCATTAAAGAAATGGAGACATCTGTTCCTGAAGGAGTTTGTTTTGTTTACTGATCATCAAGCATTATAGTACCTTAATAGTTTGGGAAAATTAAATTAGAGGCATATGAAATAGGTAGAATTTTTGCAAAGCTATACCTTTTTTTTAAAGCATAGGATTGCAGATTCCTTAAGTAGGGTTCCAAATTGTGTATGGAAGCAGTTTGAGGACCGCTCCAAAACTAAGAAATATGGACCAAAATAAGAAGACAAGTGTCGAAGCTGAAGAATTTACAAAGCACGTCAAGAATATACATGAGAAGGTAAGTGAACATATTAATAGTATAAGGCTAAGGAACATCAAGAATATACATGAGAAGGTAAGATGAATATGTAGTATAAGGCTAAGGAAAATCAAAAGAGGAGGAATAAGGAGTTTCAAATTGGTGATGAAGTGATGGTCCACTTGAGGAAAGAAAGGCTTCCAGTGGGAACCTATAACAAATTGAAGATGAAGAAGTTCGGTCCCTATAAGATTTTGAAGAGGCACAATTTGGGGAATGCATTTGAGGTAGAGTTGCCATCTATGGAGTCAACATTTCCCCTGTGTTCAACATTTTAGATTCGACAGAGTATCATGAAGGTGGCCAGAGGAAATACCAGCAATGGAAGAGTGTGGCATTCCAACACCTACTTCAGAGAAGGAGGAGATTGAAGAAATCCTAGATAGTCATGTGGGAGGCAGTACTAGAAACAGGAAGTATGAAGAATATCTAGTGAAGTGGAGAGGAAGGCTTGTGGAAGATTCATCCTAGTTGTCTAAGGCAAAGGTTGACCATTTGGGTTTTCCTCAACCATTTGAAATGTGATAGGGTCACTTCTCAAATTACCTTAGGTGTCTGATGCAAGAGCATCTAGTGAAGTAAGGGCAATCCTACATCAGCCAAAATTATGTTTTCCATTTATGTTTCCTTTTGTTAGGTTTTTGTATATGTTTTTGTATTTATGGATACTCTTTTCATCAAATAAGAGTTCCCAAATTTAAGAACTACTTTTTTGCTTTTTCTGCTCAACTGCTATTTTTAGCAATTTTGAATTTGAAGGCATGAGGAGGCAAAAATTTAAGTGAAGGTTCGGGATGGAAAAATAAGCACTTTAGTGAAAGAATTAGGTCAAGATCATTCCCAGTTTGAAAGTTATTCAACTTTGAGTTTCTACTTTTTGTGCTGAAAAACCTTTTGAGTCCAATTTGAGGCACTAAATAGTCCTGTATGGGCCTATAAATTGTTAGAACTGGCAAAGCCAATTCTTGGTGCATTCTTTACTTTGAGAAATTTCCAATTGTTCAAATAGTTCAAAAAATGGAGTCTCAAATCAAAAGTTATGGCTTTCGGAATTTGGTCAATTTTTGGAAAATTAACAATTTTTGAATTAGGACTCAATTTTTGAATATCAAATTGTAATTTTTGGTGCCAACTTCCAAAACTCATAATTCAATTTTTTTTTTGGCTCTAAAACTGAAAAGGAGTTATTTATGGGTGGGGTTTTATGATTTTTGATAGCTTTTTTTTGGGGAAAGAGTTTGCATGTTGCAAAAAGGGGAATGTTGTCATTTCTATAGCTTGCATGTACTGTAGAGCTCAAGGATTTGAGATCCTCTGCATGCAATATTTTTATTTCTAAATAATAATAAAATACTCTAGTTGTCTACATTATTTTTTGTTTTTAGGTTAGCACCCTCGTCAGGATTGGAGTCTGGACAAAGAAAAGGAATCATGCTCTCCACCCTACCATATTAGGTCATGGAGCATCATTGGCTATGACCAAACCCCTGAGTAGTAACATTAATTTTCCACCACTTTGGTGAATGTTGAAGGCAATGCTTTGGAACTTGAGGAAATCTGTTCAGTGGAAATCAACGTTATACATTTTTTATAATTTGACATGGAGTTGTGAAATGAGAAATGGAATAAAATATATGTAGGTTTACATTGTATACAGATGGAATATAGATGAAGGCCATACAACATTTTAAATGTGGAATCGTAAAGCCATTTAGCATTTTTGGGGAGCCCTACATCTTGTATACGAATACAAGGTAGTTGTAATCTAAAATCATTTTAATGGGATAAACCTACACAAAAGAAAATTGTGAACTTTGGTACTATGAACATGTTTTATCGGCAAGCAAATATCTAAAACACAAAATTTAAGTGGTTGTATAATTTATAAGCAAAATATATGTAATAGGACAATTACATGTCACATATAAAAATTGATAATGAAGTTAATTTAGAGAGGGTACAAATTCTATCTACATAGAGGTGAAGAGGAAAGGAGAAGCAATTCACTTACTAGAAAGAACAACTTCTCATGATGCTGATAATGAACAATTTTGTTAGAGAAGATCATCTTGTTTGATTTATAGTGCACTGTAATTGTTGGTATGTATCCTATATTTTCTAGCAAAATACAAAGGTAGGTCTACATATTTCAAGTGAGCAATTCAATTGCTTGCTATTCGATGCAATGTTTCTATATGCCTAACCTTTGAGACAAATCTAAGACTTTCTGAAGAGGCATAAATATACGCATTGTTGATTTCACAAAGCACAAAAAAATGCAACTGGAAAACCAATGGGTTAAAAAAACCCAGGGTAGCGAGCAACAGACCACAAAAAAAAAACTAGATTATGTTAAGAATTTCATTTTGATGCAAACATAGACAAAAAATCAAGGCCATACAAAGAAGCATAGAAAGAAATTCATGTTGAGAAGCCCATGCAAATCATTGGGTTGTTTTCAAAGAGAAGTAATGGAAAAAAATTAACACAGGGGATGTGCACTGAATGTTGATCCATGAAAGAAAGAATATTGGTTTGAATAAAATATATAGTCTCTTGAGTATGTGTAGGATCATCATGGAAAAAATAGGCCCTTAAGTGGCAAAAAATTTAGAAAAATCAGAGTTAGGTAACTTCATGTAAAATTTTGAATAAGTTATCTATATTATTTCAAAAATATGTAACAATAGAATATGTAGCAAATTGAATGTAGTTTCTAAACTACTAGGTTTATTTTTTAAATCTATTTGGTGAAAATTTTAATTTTGATGTGGTAGTACTTAAATTTTAGGGAAAAAATAAGAAGTAGGTGTTTTTCTGACCACCTTAACCACAATAAAATGATAATTATTTTTTATAAGATTGTAGATATAAGTAGAGGACTCATGTCCCATTGTGATGCATACTTTTTGTAATTATTTTTCCAGGTAAATAATTAATTATGAATTTTTTATTACAACTTTTAAAAATTATAAAAACTTGTATGTCTGACCACCTTAACTTGGTCAAAAATTGATGAAATTCATTTTTTTTATCCTATAGTATATGAAGGATAGAATGTGATGCATGTTTTAGATTCAAAAAGTGTGATACCGTTTGAAAGATATAGATGTTTTTCAATTAGCCTATCAATCAGGACTTTACTCATAATTCAAATAGAAAATGAATAATAATAATTTATTAAATTCAAAGTAAAGCATAATTTATATTGTTGGAAAGTTGAGAATCTCCTTTAAAAACCCTTTTCGTTTCATCAATTTTGGGTAAAATATTTTGGCCCATCATGATCCTGCACATACCCTCTCCCAATATAACCTTACCAAAAAGGGAAAAATATACCTTAAGTTAGAGAGAAACAATCAACTCTCCCTTACAGAAAACAAGGCAACTTGTATAACTTGAGCTATTTGATTTGCATGTGCAGAGGAAACAAGTGTCACTTTGCACAACTTACCATGTGAAAATTGTCTCATGTATGTGCTACATATATTTCCAATGATTGCAATAATAATTTGCATTTAAAACTCACTAAACTAATTGAATAGTTTGCAGTAGTTTCAATAGCATATTGTTCAACACTGGGTTTTGGATTGAACTGCATAACATACATAACAGACATTATAGCCAAGAACCATATGACATCCACATCCAGTATGGCACTATCATTACAAATCACAAAGAAGTAGCAAGAACACTTGGTAAGCATTAGATGGATACCCATACATGATAGTTACATAGACAAATATATCATAGACACAGATATCTACAAAAAACTCTGTCAAGATATTCTATGCACTAAGAACATTGTAAACAAGATGAAAACAAAATTCTCTTTAAAACAACTCACAGGTAGTAAATATTGAATTGTGTATGCATATATGCATAGATATCCAACACATGAACACATATCTAGAAACATATGTACTAGGAAGTTGTATAACATAGGGAAATCTCAATTACATGCATGTATATTTATCTATATGAATACGTAAATGTACACATACATACAACTATGTCCACAAGTAGATATATGAGCAAGTGTAGATAGCGATACATCTCCTAAAAAGGACAAGAACTTTATATAAATAAACAGTATAGAATTAAATCAGAAATATACACTTCAAATGTAATGAAATTATAAGCAACATGAATAATAGAAAAGAAAACAACTGTATCTTTTTTACTTAAACATTATAAGTTATACTTCATTTTCTTAATATATAACCACTTAAACAAACAACAAAGCAATAGCAGTAGAAAGGAAAGGTCTTTTTGATGCAACAAGCAATGCGAGGGAACAAAACAAACTAAATGCCCAGCCAACATGAACTATAAGAAATATGCAAAGTCACAATTAGACATGGTTGTTTTGTTGTTCAAGGCAGTATGATAACTATCTCTGGAGACTACTGCATGGCAGAAGAAATATTAGACAAATCTAATAGTAAGAGCTTGCACTCAACTTCAAAGTTAAGCTTTTAAACCTTCACTATTGTTATTTTCAGTCCTGTTTCTAAATTATAAGTTTGAGTTTTAATTGGAACAATGAAAACAAATGATGTGTAGGTGACAACATTGATAATAGACTTAGTGTTGAAGTTGAGAAATCCAACTTCACAAAACCCAAGAATCACTTGCATGCAAATAACTTGTCACAAGAAAAAGATACAGAGTAAAAGGGAAAAGGTGCTCTACAAGATTCAAGATGCAAAATGTATTAATTGAAAATCAAAAAATACAAAGAGATCAATCCTTATGAAGGAGATCAAGAAACCCTAAAGTGTAACCTAAAAGGGAGTATTTAATAATTAGAATAATTATTAAAATGGCTACAAAATGCAAACTAAGTTTATCTTAAGAGAAATATAAATTGTAACTTAAATAGAATAATTAAGTAATAAAAATTTTACTCTAACAGCCCCCCTTAAGATGAACTTAAGGAGTAGCTAAAAACTAAATGCATGAAATTAATGCAACTACAAGCTAGAAAGAAAACTTGGGTCTCGACAACTAAGCCTGATGGGGTACCCAATCACATCCAAATCTCTATAAAGTGGAGTAAAGGAGAAAACCCAATGGGAAAAATCCTCTCCAAAAAGAGATGAAAAAAAATGCTAAAAAAAAACATGAAGGAAGGAAGGCCTCACAGAGACCCCCCAAGGAAAACTTCCTTCACCCCAAGCATGGAACACAACTAAAGATAGCATGGCTATCCCAAAGGTTTAGTGAAGATGTCTACAACCTGCTCCTCTTTAGGAATGTACTCCAAGATGAGAGAACCATCTTGAATCAACTTCTTGATAAAGTGCATGTGGATTTCAATGTGCTTAGTTTGTTGATGCTCCACTGGGTTGTGAGAAATGTGAATGGAACTCTTATTATCACTCCAAAGAATAGTGGGACTATTAGGATGAAACCCAAACTCTGTCATCAACTGTCGAAGCCATAAAACCTCCTAACTAGCTAACACTGTTGGTTGGTACTCAGCCTCTATAGATGATAATGCAATAGTAGACTACTTCTTGCAAGACCATGTGATTGGACCAGAACTAAGGGAAAAAAGAAGAAGCCAGAAGTAGACTTTTGATCATTGACATCACCAGCACAATTTGTGATAGTGAAGCCAAAAATGTGAGGGGATCATCAAGTGTAGTGAATGTCATAATGAGTGGTGCCCTGAACGTACCTCAAAATACATTTGGCTGCTTTCCAATGGCTCTCATGAGGATCATGGGAGAACCGAGAAACAAGGCCAACCACAAAGGAAAGATCGGGACGGGAATGTTTCAGGTACAACAAACTACCAACCTACTTCCTGTATAAAGTGGAATCCACTGAAGGAGTAGTACAAGTGGAAGAAAAAACAACACCTAACTGAAATGGTGTGGGTGAAGGCTTGTAATCAAGCATGCCAAATTGTTGAAGCATATCAAGAGCATACTTCTACTGAAATATGGAAATCCCATCCGAAGACTAAATAACCTGTAGACCTAGAAAGAAGTGTAGAAGACCGAGATCTATCATCTCAAACTACTCCATCAAAGGTCTCTAAACACTTTGAATCATGGAGGATGAGCTACCCATAAGAATGAAATCATCAACATATAGATCACCCTTGTGATGCTAAATGTACACTATGTGATCAAAATGATAGTGTGTGAAGTGAGAGGAAAGCAAGAAAGAGTCCATCTTCTCATACGAAGCCTGATGAGCTTGTTTGAGACCATATAATGAACATCGAAGTCTGCAAACCAAGGAATAGTCCTGCAGAAAACCCTAAGGCTGCTCCATATAGATCTCCTCATGTAGGTCTCCATGCAAGAAAGCACTATTCTCATCCATTTGAAACACTATCCATCCTTGTGAAGCTGCAAGGGAAAGTACAAGGTGAATAGAGTTCATCTTGGCGACAGGAGAAAAGGTCTTGGAGTATTCAATACCCTCCACCTAATAAAACCCCTTCGTAATAAGCCATGCCTTATACTTATCAATCGAACCATCTACAACATACTTGGTACAATACACCCACTTGCACCAAACTAACTTTCTTCCCTTGGGAAGAGGAAAAATATCCCAAGTATGATTCTTCATCAAAGAAGAATACTCCTCTTCCATGGCCCTATCCCACTCAAGGTGACTTGTCACCTCTACAAACTTCTGAGGATCATCAAAAATGGCATGACTCAAAAGACTAGAACCAGATGTGTGAGCACGAGTACGATGAGTATCTAAAGGATCACCTACCAAAGAACCAACAGCCTCAATAGTAACATGGGCCCACCTAGGAAAATGTTCAGTGGCCGGTGGTGGTGGAGATGGTGTATCATCATATGCATTATCATAAAGAGATAAAGAGGGAGGAGTAGGCAGTGAGGGAGAAGCTAGTGATGGAGAATCCATTAGAGGAAAGCACTCATCAAACTAGACATCTTTCCAAAAAAAACCTCTCTAGAATTAGGATAAAACAACTTGTAATCCTTAACATCCTCACAGTAGCCAACAAATATGAGTGGTCAACTTTTCCTCTCCATGGCTTTTTGTTGAGCATCAGGAATAAATGCCCAAGCTTCACTACCAAAAACTTGAAATGTGGAAACATCAAGCTTGACATGAGTCCAAGCCTCCTTAGGAGTCATATATCACAATGCCTTATGAGGCATCTGATTTTGAATATAATTGGCACAATTGACTAACTCAGCCCAAAATGAAGAACTCATAGCTCGAGACTATATCATATAATTTGCCATCTCTCGTAAGGTTTTGTTCTTTCTCTCAGCAACAACATTTTGCTGAGGGGTGTAAAGTACTATAAACTAATTTTGAAAACCATTCTTAGTGCAAAAATCACTGAAAGCCTAATTAACATACTTACCCCCATTATTTTTTCATATACTCTTGAGAGAAAGTCCAAATTTCTTCTCCATAAATGTCTTAAAGATCCTGAATGGATCAAAGACATCAGACTTGTACTTAAGAAAGTACACCCATGTACATCTAGAGAAGTCATCAATAAAAGTGAGCACATATCGGGCCCCTTAAAAAGAAGGGGTCAGAAAGGACATGAGATCGCTATGTACCAACTCCAAGGGTTCCTTAGCACGTGTGGCTCTACCCATAGGAAAAGAATCTCAATAATGTTTTCCAAGTGCACAATCATGAAAAATACCATTAGTATAGGAAATATTAGGGATCCAAATCACAAGTGCCTAAGTACTCATATGTTGTAGATATCTGTAATTGACATGGCCAAAACACTCATGCCAAATCTTGCTCACCGTGTCTGCATGTGCTATAAGAGAGCAACCTAAACTCTCCGAACTCTCAAAGCCATCAAATCTATATTTAAGCAAGATGCAGAATCAAAACTCCTAGTAGCCACAACCAAATCTATATCATGAAGGTCTCGAATAACCACATCATGTGGTGAGAACTCAACTATCTTACTAGAGCCAAAATGGAAAATCTGATAAACAAAAAGAAGGTTTTTCGAAATGTTAGGAACTAGAAGCACATCTTGAAGACAACCACCATCCAATGAAATAATACCTGAACCCTGAACTGAAAGGTGTGCTAAGTCACCAACTACAATATGTGTAGTGCCACTAGGGGCTAGTGAGGTGACAAATCTAGAATCCAAGTGGATCCTGAAGGAAAGGCTCATGTAGAAAGAGCATGAACTTTCCCTATGGGTTGGGAAGGAGATTGAGGTGAGGTGATATTATTTTGTTGCATGGCTTCCTCTAAAGCCTCTAATCATTTCCAATACTAGGAAACTAGATGTCCTTCCTTGCCACAAAAAGAGCAAGGATTGCTTGATTTCTTCTTAGTCTTGGAGGAAGACTCACCAAACTTTGAATGTTTTACCTATTTAGGATAGGACTGTGGTTTTGAATTAGTCTTAAGAGGTGGCTTGGAGGAACTCTCACTAGCTACTGAATTTTTCTTGGGTTTTGGTTTCTACCTCTTTTTCCCTTTACACGATTGAGCTACCAGTGCTTGGTTCTTAGATCTTGAGAGAGCATCCAACTATGATATATTGGCCTTCTCTCGTGTCAACCGATCACAAAACACCTCAAAATTAGGCATGGTAAAATGTGCACCCAAGGCATCCATGGTGGAATAAAATGTCAAAGAGAATATCTAAAAAGGACCTTAAAGCTTAGAAAGAATTAGGAAAATACACTCCTCATCTATTTTGTTCTTACCATCACCCTATAAAAAAGACCTTGGTGATTTAAACTTCATCATAAAATCCTCAATGGTAGGATATGAATTAGGTACTAAGGAAGTTAATTCAGCTTCAATCTGAAGAGCTCAAAACTTATTAATGGTGCCAAATAGAGTTTCAAACTTCAACCACATAGCATGAGGAGTTGCACAACCCTCTACATGGAATAGAAGACTATCTAAAACATGCAAGGATAACAAACCCATGGCCTCATCCATTTTGTTTGTGTGCTGAAAGATCTCAATTTTTTGTGTTAATTGAAGTTGAACATCATCCAAACATGACCATAACCCTTTTGACATGAGAAGTCCGGGCATTTGTTCTTTCTAGGTGTGATAATTGTGTGGAGTAAGGAACTCAATAGGAGAAGAGTCTACCATAATGAATGAGTTTGGAAATATGTTTTATGATAGAGGTTTCTAGTTTTCTGATGTAAATTGTAGAAAGCAAGGAAAAAAAACCCCCCACAACACAAGAACCCAAACCCCAATACAAATTTTAAAGCTGAAAAGCTAGAAAAATAAAAATATGCTTCATACAATGCTCTATGTACTTGATATATTTTCTGATGAAATAAATTGTAGATCTAGAAAGAACATAGAACCACCTTTCAAATGCCTATTTCTTTGCACAAAATGGAGTCCAGACACAAAATTTATGCCCCCCAGAGTGAAGAAAACATCTTATGAATTTGAATGGAAAA
>VDFB02278524.1:21303-116253 GCA_007258455.2 Sequoia sempervirens
TACAAGTACAAGCAAGCCAAAACTATATCAAATCTTGATTCCTGCAGCTTTCTAGACAAATAGTTTGTAAAGCACACAATCAAACCTATTTTTATATCACATGTAAACAAAAGGTCATTGTATTTTGTAGGAAAATTTCCCATCTGCATGTGTGTTCCATCAAACACAATGACTTTTTAATGGTCAACTGGGCTTTGATCACCTCCTATTTTTTGGTAAGACATTAGTTGGAGGACTGGAGATGGGATAGAATCTCTAGCATCTATAAATCATAGCGCATTTCTTGTTAAGGTTAGATTCATATTTGTAGCCTACAAGGAAATTAAACTTAACATAGTGGCAACAATGAGATAATTATAACTATGACTCAACTCTAAAAGAAAACAGTAATATTGACACATTTGGAAACTAAGACATTTTCCCCTCTACCATATAAGTTACTCCAAAATGGCCAATAAATTGAAGGGAAAACAAGATAGACAGTTCAAATATAAATACGTTAGAACACATATCATAGTAAGTGTTAATTCAAATGAAGTATATTCTTGGCTTGTTCAGTGCACTTGAGAAACTGTCAAGATAATTGGAAATAGCAATAAACTAAACAACAAAAACACTTACAAGACTACTACTTGAGGATTGTTCACCATCCTCGAAAGAGATAGATGCCACCAACATTGTTGTGTCTTCTCTTTTAGAATCGAAGAGTTGCAATGCTGACGACTAGCTAGAAGGTTTATGACTTCAAAACACAACATGGGAACTCAATTTTTTTACACAGGCATTAACAATATGACAAGAAATGATTAATAATAACAAGGGCTTCAATGATTCAAATAATACTTAACATACAATTTATTATTCCAAGTTCATTGTTTCAATTTTAAAATCCATCCTTTTTTCCCTAGAAACACCAAAAGTACAAAGGAAAAGAAATAATTATGAAAAAGGCTTCAATGTTGTATATAACAATTAATATGAAGTATAACATTTGAAGTATGCCATGTCAAGATTTAGAAAAATAACTATTTTGAGAAAACAATAAACATTTGAAAGATTATGTATGTACATTGCTCACATCTACTTTGACATACATACAAATCTACACACAACAAAATTTAATATTGTCTCATTTATGGCTTTTGCTATGTGTAAATGGTTGCAATATATTGAAATGGTCTTTGTTGTTCTCCACAATGCAATCTAATTATTGTTTGCTAGCTTTGACTATATTCCACTCTTTGCAATGCATAATCAAATACTAAATATTATATAGTTTATATTGTTATCCAAAATGCATTCTTCAATATCAAATATATATATATATATATATATACATATATATATAGATATATACATATATATATAGATATAGATATATACATATATATATAGATATAGATATATACATATATATTTATATATACACAATATTGATTCATTAATCATTCACATTTTGTGGCGGAGGCTTTGATTCACTTTGTTATTACAAGTTTTTTGTGTTTTGAGGGTGTTCCATATGGGTCGCTGCTGCAAGAAATATTTTTGTGGCAATGGGTAGAATGGAATAAAATAGTAAATGTTATGAAATTGATATTGTTTTGCACAAGGCGTTGTTCACTATTGTTGTCTGGAGAAGGCTATATATATATGTATGTATGTATATATATAGATATATATACATATATGTATGTATGTATGTATGTATATAGATATACTTACATAATTGCATTCACCAGCACCCTATCAAAAATTGAAATAGTACATCCTCTTGAGCACCACCCTATCAAAAAGAATGCCTTTCGGAAAACAACATTAACTGTATAATATCAGCTAATTTATTATGCATTGTAAATGAAAGTATATAGCCAAAGCTAGAAAACAACAATTAGCATTGGGCTATGGGAAACATTGGTTGGAATTTTCATTGGCCTTTACGGTTCTAGGTCTCTGACATCGTGTAGTAGTTGTTTTGTTTTTTTGTTTTTAATTTAAAAAGCGTTTGGCGCAGCGATTGAGGAGGCCAGTGAAATGGCATCAACATTAATCATTGTATGGTTTTTGTGTAGTGTTGATGGTGCAAGTAACATCTATGCTTAAAGTCCTAATAGAAGAAAGCGAATGTCTATACAATTTTAATGGCATCAGCATTAATCATTGTATGGTTTCCGTGTAGTGCTGATGGTGTAAGTGACATCTATGTTTAAAGTCCTTGGAGAACAAAGTGAATTTCTATGATATTTTCAATAGCGTATTGTGCATGTATATATATACATATATATATATATACACATATATATAAATATACATATATATATGTATATATAGATACATATATATATATATACACACACACACATATATACATACATATATACACACACACATATACATATATATATATGCATATATATATACATACACACACACATAAATATAAAGATAAATATATAAGAATTATCACAACCCACACCTTTTGTGACCATCAACACATGCAAAGAACACAAGATAACCTCCAACCACCTTCACAAAATTTCCACAACCGTGGTGGGTTGTGATAGTTTTATGTTTATTTTTAGCAAGCCATGGAGAAAGGACAGAGGGAAGAGAAACCAAGTGGGAAGAGGTGTAATTGAAGGAAGTCAGAAGAGGTTCATATTGGAAAAAATGTTTGTGGAGTATTTCTAAAATAGTTTATGTTATTTTTGAAAGGGGAATGTTGATTATTGCTTTGTAGCTTATTGTAAATTTCTTGGTTTATGGGTTTTGTGTAGCCACCATTGGTGGAAGGAAATACTCTTTTTTTATTGTGGTTGATGTGTTCAGTAACCTCCACCCACCCTCACAAAATTTGCACAAAGCTTAATCCAAGTTGCACCCTCACAAAAGCTTACCCTCATCACTCACAACTTCCATATCAGGTATAGCAACAAAATGACACCAAACAATGCCTTGTTGAAAATCTTTGAGACATTCATTTTGTTCTCTGGGGCATTAAATGGAAGCTATCATTATGACCATCACCATTACATGAAAATAATATAGACATACCTATACATACATGTATATATGTAGATATATATAGTAGTTGTAACCATGGAGGGAAATCCTGTATGAAGGTGCAAGTGCATGTAGCGGTAATGGTTGGTGTACAAAAACACACATATATATTGAGAGGAACCAACAAAGATTCAATGAGGAAAAAAAGTAGAAGTATACTCATTTCTCAACAAACTATATGTTTGTATATATGTATATTTTTCTCTTTGTATATATATATATACATATATATATGTATGTATACATATATATATGTATGTATACATATATGTGTATATGTATATATGTAAAGCCTAAATAGTGTTAGCAACATGTAATTCCCTTGTAGACATGGCTACAAAGTTGAAGGGGTAAACAAAATCCTATACCCAAAAAATTGGTGTGTGAAGACATACTGTTTTTTCCTCAACAAAACCTAATTGAAAATTGAAACAATTTTGGTTTGCCAACAAAATATTTTTTGTTTTTTGTGCTTCTTGTGTTGAATTCATGTGTTTATGTGGGTTTTTTCATTTGGCTAGATCTTGAAACCAATATTGTTTCATTGTTTCCATTATTGTTCAAAAGACTATATAGTTTCATGGGTTTTGGTAGGTGGGTGAGTGTTGGCTATACTGTTTCATTTATGGCTTCCATTTTTTTGTGAATGGTTCCAAAATAGTGAATCTAGTATTTTTTTGGTGAATCTTTATATCAAGATTTATTCTATTCTATGGGTTCTAGTATGCGGCTAATTGTTAGCAATATTGTTTTGTTTATGGTTTCATTTATATGCACATTAGTGCCTACGATAAGTACAATATAAAGCAAGACCAAACTTTCATCTCACACTTTATATACAATTGGATAAACAACAACAACAAGCACAAGTATTGCAAGAACACACAAACCATATAATAGCTAACCTAAAAACTAGCCAGCATTCAAGAGACCAAACATCCAAACAATATTTTCCCTCAATTGACTAGTTGAGGAGGCTACGAATTCAAAGCTTTTGTTGCCTATAATAATTCCTTGCTTTTGGCTACGCAATATATTATAGCCAACAAAAGGTTTGAATTCCTAGCCTTCTTGTTCAGGAAAATGAGGGAAAATTCAGTCTGGATGTTTGTTCTCTTTATAATCATGATCAAGGCAGTTGCATACCAAGGTAAAAATATCAAGTAAACACATCTATTTAGATATAGTAGTCTCTACATCAATAAATATTTACATATGTACATATAGATATTTATATATCTACCTATATGTGTGTCTGCTTGATTGACCCTTAAGGTGTTTATTTGAAGATTTGATGGGAAATTTTTTTCTCTCAACACCTTGTTATCCTAATCAAGAACCATATGAAGCATCACTACAAATTATTTTAATAAGAATTATATATTAAAGAATATATTATTTGAAAAGGGAGACAAAGCATTCAAATTTATTGTTTTTGAGAAGATAGTTATTTAGTTTGAAAGAAATTTGTTATTTCTTTCATTCTTGAAAAGGAATTCCTATAACAATAGGCTTTGTATTGAAGATACCAAAGAAAATTAGTTGCCACATACATGTGTTCAATACCTTTTGAACCTATTGAAGGCATAATCCAAATACTTTTTCTAGGATTGCAGAAATGAAAATGAAACAACGTAGCCAACACTAAACAAGGGACAATGACAATGCCCTATGGAAAACAACATAAGCCACATTAGTCACCTTCTGTATCAACACAGAGGGGAACACATGAGATATCTCCAAGGCAACCAACAACTGTGTTTGGCACCCTTCTCGCAACCACCACAAGGATTAAAACAAGGGGGCTGGTGTGAATTCTTGCCTAGATTTTTTAAAGGCAAAGCCATTTTCCACCTTTGCCTCGCTTGGCGGGAAGCTCAAAAAACAAAAAGGCTTGCAAGAATTCCAACTAAAGTACACATAATAAAACCAATGAATAACAATATAGAGGAAAACATTCAACATAGACTGTATAACAATGATTGTTTCATTGGATTCCAACCATCATGACTAAATGAAAACCATAAATCAAACAATATTGGTTTCAAAGTTAAAAAGACATGCAACAAAACTTAGATATTGTAGAATCTCTCCCTACTTGCTTCAAACACACCTCTTCTTGCCAACTTTCCTGCACAAAAAATGGAAAAATATTATCATAGGCAACACTTTTCTTTTGCATTTCTTTCCTGCACAAAAAATGGAAAAATATTATCATAGGCAACACTTTTCTTTTGCATTTCCAACCATCCTCCCATGCAAAAAGGACAAAATAACCTCCACCCACCTTCGAAGAAGTTGCACAAAGCTTAATCTAGCTTGCACCTCACAGAAGCTTACCCTCATCGCTCATGGCTCCCATATAAGCTAAGCAACAGAACGACACCAAAAATGCCTTATTGAAAATTTCCCAGACACTCGTTTTGTTTCCCAAGGTGTTTAATAGAAGTTGTTATTACGACCTTCCCCAGTACATGCAAAGCATACAACAATTAATGTTGATGTGAACCAAAATTTAATTTCCACAACCTTCTCTATCTATGCGGCCTGGAAAACACCACCCTATTACCAAAGCAGCCAACAACCACCTCCACCACCTTTTCATGACCATCAGAAGCCAAAAAATCGGGGAGGATGACGAAAATTCCAGCCAAAGCTATAACCCATCTGCCACCCTTTCCTAGACTATAGGAAGTATGAAACACGGGGAGGCTAACAAAAATTCCAAGCAAAGTTGACAAAAATCGACATATATATATATATATATGTATATATACACTACATATGTGTATGTACATACTATACATACTATACATATACATATATATATATAGATATACACATATATACATATATGTATGTACATACAATAAATGTTGTACACATACATACATATACATATAGATATACATATACATATATACATACTATACATATACACATATATGAATATATGTATGTACATATATACATACACACACACACAATATATATACATATATACATACAAATCTACATATACATATATATGTTTACACATAAGTTGTATGTGGATCACCCTTTTGCACGAAAGGTTTTGCATAGGTCTATAACTATGATTTTTGGCATTATATGGCAATGGTTGCAATGGAATAAAATAGTTAATGTTATGCAATTCATTCCATTGATGTCCACCTTAGGCTATATTGTTTCATTTGTGGCTTCCATTTACCGTTGATGGTTGTAATTATTAAATCCTTGGACAATTATTTATTTAAGAGGGTATAGAAAGAATTTGTTGGAAGGTGATTCTCTAAACATTATTAATAATTTGAAGAATTTATCTCCTTTGTCTTGGACAATTGAGGCCCTGATCAAGGATTCCATTGAAATTATTAAATCCTTTGATAATGTTTATATTTCCCATATTTTGAGAGAGGGAAATAAGTTAGTTGATTTCTTCACTAACTTTGGTGTTCGAGATAGTAAGGTTTGGGATTTAAATGATCCCTTCCCTTATGAGGCCACGACTATTTTTATAAATGAAAGTTTACTTATTCTTCAAGGTGTGCACATCCTTGCTTACATGGTGGCATATCATTAGGAAGGAGGGTAAGGTTATGATTTTGAGGAAAGGCTATCATATGGCATGAAGTTCAAATTCATTATGGTTTGTTTGTCCTATTGTTTCCTTCACACAGATTGTGGGTGTTAGTTGCATAAGCTTCCAGAGTCTTCTATTGGATTTTTCAATTATGTGTGGTGTTTGTTGCTTCCTTTTGAGTTCCCTGTTGAGTTCTTGGTCTTTGTTTTCCATTGTCATGGGTGGGGATAGAAATTGCACTGAACCCAAATCATGTGACACTGCGAAGCAGAGAAAGGAAGTGTGGGTGATTTTAGAGAAGGGTGGCCTAACTCCCTTCATGGAAAAACTACATGGAAATGTTACTCAGGTTACTACTTTGGTTGAGAAAGGGTGGAAAGGAAGAACCCTAGAGCTGGGTGGCAGGGAAATTGAGGTGGATGAGGAGTTCATTTCCCAGATAACTGGCCTTCCGATTAAGGGCATGAAGGTGTACAGGGATAAGAAAGAGTCACTAGCTGCTATGTCTCTTCTCTTCAAGAAGAATGAGAGTGATGACTTGAAGCATGCGAAGAGTGGAGGGTATCTGAGGACTTCCTTGAAGGCTCTCTGGTGAGATGTTGTCAAAGAAATCATGAGGTATGTTACCCTGGAAGGAAGGTATACGACCATTAACAATTACCATTTTTTGTTGCTTAATCATTTTAGGCACAAAAAATGGGTGTCATTTCCCTATTATTTGCTGGTATCAATGTATTGTGGGATTAAAGAGCATAGGAAGAACCCCAAAAACCATCTCTTGCATGCGGGGTTGATTCTTTTGATATATGAACATGTTAAAGCACATGATGTCTAGAAGGCTCTGGCTACTCTGAAAGCTAAAGCTAGGGAGGGTTATGATAATGAGTCTGGTGAGGAAAGGGCTTCTAAGAAACTGAGGAAGAGGAGACTAGTGTTCAATAAATATTCTAAGTCAAACAAGGATGATGATGTTGATTATGTTCCTAATTTGTATGCCTCTTTGGAGGAGGGCCCCATATCCCCTATTTTGGATAAATCTGGGAAAAGGAAAGTGATTGAGGAAGTGGGCTATATGACATGTAGTGATGATGTGGAGGTGATTGTTCCTCCAAAGGGGAGCAAAGACAAAAATGATCTTTATGGGGAAGCTTCCTCTCCTCCCCCCACGTCTAGACTTGTGCAGGATCCTAAGGAGGGAAGCTAGAAGAGAAGGGTTTTGAAGAATGCCCCTTTCTCTATGGCTAGTGGCTTCCATGGTGAGGATCTTCCGAGCACTGTCATTGGGTTGCCTAAGTAGAAGGATAGAGTTGTGGGTGGTGATCAAACTGTGGGAGCTAAGAAAGTAGATGTTGAGAGGATTCAGAAGAGGTTGGCTGCTACGAAGAAAATTGTTGATTCCATTCGTAGGATGAAGTCTCCTATCACTGCTGCTAAAGGTAAGGATTCCTCTGAGGATAAGGTCCATGAGATTTCTTCTAAAGAGGATGTTGTTGTGGGAAATCTAATTGAAAACTGTGATAGGGAGGATCTTTCTAATGTATTGGGTTCGCCCTGTGAGAGTGCCAATGTTCTTTTTAAGCTTTTTAAATGGTTTTTTCATGAGATTAATAGGACTAATGTTCGCATTAGAAGCATTGCTTGCAAGGCTGAGGATCCTACGATCTAGAGCCAAATTGATAATTTGATGGCTGGTCTCAATACTGTAGCTAATATTGTGGTGGAGGAAACCGTCAATCTAAAACAGAGTATGGAGGTTAGAATGTTCTCCCTTGAGGAGAAAATTGAAAAGAAATGGAATATGGTTATGAAGAGTGGCAAAGATCCTAAATTCTTGACTAGGTCGGACTTTGCGAAGGATTTTCCCCCTAATAAGAGGAAGGAAATTTTGTTTGTTGATGATATGGTTGTTGAGGGTAAGCTAACTGGGGAGGATTATGTTGCTGCTAAGCGTGCTGCTAAAGGTTTTGTTTTGAGTTGTGAGGTAAAAATTGGTGGGCCTCAGGTTAGGACTAGAAATAGACTAAAAAATCAAGTTGGGGCCTCAGGTTTGGAGGTTTATGATACTGGGATTAAGGGACAGAAGCTTGCTGCTAATGAGATGGAAGTTGTTGAAATTTTGAATAATATGTAGTGGTTTGTGTTATTTTTTTGGCTACTTTTTGGCTGGTGGTTTGCTGTCGTTGGGCTGATGGTTGTTTCTTGATGTTTCCTTTTTGAGTTAGCTATTCCTTTTTATAAAGAGTTTTAGGCCCCTTCAAAACCCTTTTTTACCTCCAATCAAAACAATATAGTCAATGTTTTGGACATTATATATACATACATACATATATATATGTATATATATATATATGCATATATATAGATATATATACATATATATAGATATATATACATATATATACATATATAAGTATATATATGCATTTATATACTCATATATATACATATATAAAAGCAACAATAAATAGAGAACCAAAGACATGAACAATAAATTAATCAAATAATAATTTATTTGACTTCCAAAAAGATGTTGTACTCAATTTGTTGGAATAAAAAGGAAAGCATTAAAAATTAACTAAGTATATGTGTAGAACAATTGAAGACAATTACAAAGCAAAAATAATTAATGGTATTTATGGTCATTGGATTGAATCTATTTACTGACATGCTAGGATTATATAGTTGGGAGAGGCAAACATTTTTTTGTGGAGCACCCATGTTGAAGCGAATGTATACATAGCATTGAATTGAAAGAATCACCACGTGGGAAATCTGGCATGTACACACCAGAGCACTTTTGGCCTATAGGGTATGCAGTAAGAAATGTTATAGAACCCATGGAAAATTCCATAACTTAAAATCTCATGACGAATGTCATGAATTTTAAAGAAATAGCAAATGCCACAAATTTTATAAAATTTCCCTGCATACCTTGCAGGGAAAGATTGTTGCTTTTGGTTCTTCATATCCACCATTTTAAATGAAATATCTGCTACACAAATATCTATCCAATGAACAACATATTTGATGATTATAATTATGCAGATTTTCACCTACAAAAGGAAGATGGTCATTAGCAAAGAATATTTTCATGTTTTTGAATCAAGTAGCATGTCATTAAGTACACTTAACTTCCTAAGTGGAAAATTATATTGTTGGAAGAATCACATTTCATTGCAAAAAAAAGTAAGCGGAATAATTAACAATATTTACAATTGGTTAATGAAATCTATTTATTGATAATAGGATGTCATGTTGGTGGTGTTCAACAAGAGTGAGCAGCATTGGATAAACTTGTTGGAGTAGGAAAGAATATGAAATAGAAAATTTACAAAACAGTAATTCCCTTGTATGTCTATTGCTTTTGTGCAACATTATAAAGTAAAAGATATAGACATAGAATAAAATAGGTTAGCATTGTTTGTTGTAAATAAAAAAGAGATAAAATAGGAGATTTTGAATACATGGGATACTAGAAAACAATTGTGTATAAGTAATCTACTAAATTTTTTGAAAAGGGTGTTGTGGAAACAAAGAAAAATACAATGAATAGAATAGAGTATTTTTTTTATGGGCAAGTGCTTGTGAGAATTTTTGTGTCTATGTACATATAAGCAACAACAAATATATGATGATAGAATCCAAAAGCACTAAACGCATGCTCGTTGTCCTCCCTAGCATATTGGCATCATGAAGCCTCATGGGCTCTAGCCAAACCCCCAATCAAAACAGAAAGTAAGGTCCATGGAAAATTTCAAGGACTCTTAGGATATATGACACAAAAACAAAAACAAAGAAATTCTAAAACAACTATTGGAAGAGCACTTAAGAATCACAAGTAACTTGGCTATACACAATTTACAATAGACTAATTTTCTTCAATGTTTATTATATTCGTGCAACATTTTAAAGGGGAAAATATAAATATAGAATAAAATAGGTTAAATTTATTTGTCCATGTATATAAGGAGCAACAAATATATTGACAATAAAATTCAAAACCAATAAACCCACACTCATTGTCCTCCCTACCATATTGGCATCATGAAGCCTCATGGGCTCTAGCCAAATCCCCAACCAAGAAAAGCAGGTAAGGTCGATGGAAAATCTCAAGGACTCTTACCATATATCACACAATAAGAAGAGTAGAGACATTTAGAAACAACTATTGGAGAAGAACTTAATAATTACAATTAAAATATGGTTGGGCCAAGTTGTTCGAGCATGAAAGGATGTGGAATAGAGAATTTACAGAACATTAATTTTCTTGAATGTTTATTGTATCTGCGCAACATTATAAAGTAAATAACATAGATATAGATTAAAATAGGTTAGTAATATTTGTCAATAAAACAAAGAGATAAAATGAAACATTTTGAATAAATGGCATGTTGGCGAATAGTTGTGTGTAAGAAATCTTTTTTGTTATTTGTTTGTATTTTTTCCATTATACCCATTTTGGAGACTTGAAAGACATAATCATTCTCTATGCATGGTTTTATTGCAATTAAATTTTGTTATTATCGACTTATATGGGAAGTGACTTGACATGTTTTCTTTAATAGCAACGTGGAGCATGGAAATTATGCGGGTTGTTGGGGGTGTGGTGTTGGTTCAATAGTAGAGTATTGTAAAATCACTCGCTTTAGTGGAATGGAATAACATACACCACTCTCGTGTGCTTCCGGGGATAAATAGTGTGATGATATGAACAATTTGTTTGTCCACTCATGATAGCGGTGTCTGGTTGCTATTCATAGCCACATAGATCAATGTGTATTGTTTTTGTACAACATTAGAAATGAAAAAATGTACACATAGAATAAAATAGGTTAGCATTGTTTGTTGTAAATATAAAGAGATAAAAAGGGAGATTTTGAATACATTGGATACTAGCAAACAACTGTGTATAAGTAATGCACTAAAAATGTTGAAAAGAGAGTTGTGCAAACAATGACAAATACAATGAATAGAATAGAGTATGTTTTTTAATGGGAAAGTGCATGTGAGAATTTGTGTGTCTATGTATATAAGCAACAACAAATATACGATGATAGAATCCAAAAGCACTAAATCCACGATCATCTAGATATATATGTGTGGTGAGTGGAACATGCATAAAGATGGGTATTTTGAATCAAATTGTATAACACTGTAGCTTTTTTTGTGGGATAAGAATTAGATGAAAAAGAGATATCCTAGTAAAGAAAAAGAATAATATGATTTGAAGACAGTTAGAACAAGATTGGTAAGTGGAATATATAGAAGAATGGACAATAAAAGAAAGGATATAATAAAACATAGTCACACAAAAAAAGTAATATATGTAATTGTTGACTAAATGCACTTGCAGCTTTAACTACAAAACATAGCAATAGTTGCATTGCCTCTTATCTGTTGAACTTTATATCTTTAGTTGATAGGATATTTGTTTGAAGTTGTTATTTCCTAAGAAGACAACATTTAATTGTGCAATATCTATAAATCTTTAAATAGATGAGGGGAAAAGGATATCATGAAACATATTGATATAAGATTCAAGCTACGTTATTTCATACTAAATATTGAAAACAAATAGAGGAATTATATAATAGGTATTAGAATAACACTTGTTTGATAGTAAATATCACACACAAAGACGAAAATTGTAATGAGTGCCCCGGTAGATAGACAAATACATATGCACATATATATATGTACTCAATTCCCTGATTGATATATAGAATACCTTTATATGTAGATATATATATGCATATATGTAGACAAAGATATACATACATATGTATATCTAAACAGGTTTGTATATTATGTTTATGTGTGATTATGTAGACTCTAATTATAAGTAGAGTTTAAAGTAGCATATATAAGTGTTGTCTATGCTCTGTAAAAATCGTGACTATACAGTTATAGCATTGAGTCATATAGTATTGACATGTTGATAAGAACATAGAATTTAATTGTGCAGTATGTGTAACATATTGATAATGCCAGAATGGCTCTTCTGGAAATGCAACTGAATCAATATGTTTTCTTGCATATTTTTCAGTACACTTCCATACACTGTAACATTGAATATTGCATTGACTTTCTATTGCGCAATTACACCACAATACATATATATACATATATGGAAACATATATATACATGTACATATATATACATATACATCTATACACATACATATATACATGTACATATATAGATACATATATATATACATGCATACATTGTAAAGTTGGGCTCCACTATTTACCATTAGGTAATATAGAGAAACGGGCGAATTGTAAAAGAACTAACAAGGAAACACTGGAGAGTGGCATACCTCTAAATCTTAAGTATCATCTTAATATGTCTTATGACTATTACATAGACTCCTTGGCTTCTACCAATATGTTGCATGATACTCTTTTTATGTCATCTATTCAAAGCTTCCTATAAAAAAATATTATTTGTCATTGTTCTTTTTCTTTGTAAGGAAAGAAAATGTATTGGTTAAGTTGCATTGTTGAAAGAGCCATTGTGGTGTTGCTTGTGTATGAGGCTATTGTAATAATAGTCATCCTTGACTCTATTTTATAATAGATCTGAGAGTTTTGAAACTATTGTGTTGTGAACTGTGTAAGTCATTTTACATGGGTATTCTATATAAATCTTTTGTTCATCATATTGAATACCAAACAATGCAACTTAAATTTCCAATTAAGCCTGTGGTGCTATACGCATTTTGCACAAATCATTGCATCATATAATTGTTGCATTACATAGAGAAAATAGTCACTGCCTTGGGGAACTAGGTTTGAATAACTAATTTGGGAAGTTGGAAGGATACACACATTTGTTGATGTTTATATAGTTTTGTCACAATAGAATGGTGTGCTAGATACAGGGAATGTGAATGGCAAGCATTTGTTTGTTCAAGGCCAAATGTTCCCTATTGTTGTATGATGGCAATAGATGAAGTAGATGCAATATTGAATGTTGGTGTGTGGGAGAGTATAATTTGTATTCAATGTTGCAATATGGGAAAGTATACTTTGATGAAGTTATCCTATTGGAAGGGCCATTGTGCTATTGGTTTGGTAGCAGACTATTGTTAAAATTGTCACATATGGATCTATTTTTTTAGCAAACTTGAGGGCTTTGAAAATGTGGTGGTGTAGAATCTGTAAGCGATTTCACATGGGTATTTTGTAAAATCAGTTTTGCATAGGTGGCTTGTGCTATGCTTCTATATGGATGAAGAAATAATAGTTAAATATTGTTTCTTTAACCTAAAAAAATATGTCCTTGGGAAGATGAGAAGGCAATTATGGGAACATGGAAAAATGTACTGTGGAGAGTAGTCTATGGGCTATTCTTTTTTGTTGTACCTACTACAAACATTATGGAATAGCTCTTTTACAAATTCTCTATTTGATTACTATATCTACTCCTAGGCAGTGTGGCTTGAATTTCTTATTAAGGCTATATGGGTTTTGTAAGACCCCACTTTGGATATGATTAATATTACATCTAGTTTGTTATATGTTTCCATAAATAGATGATAGTTTTACTATGTACAATACATAATGTTTTTGAAATGGAAAAAATAGGTTTTACAGGTTGTACACTACATAATGTTATTGTATGATGATATTACTAAATTCCATCTTGACATTTGTTTCATTGTCACTACCATTAAGGTGTTATGGACTTGTAAATTGAGAATATGAATTGAAATTGTAAATGGAATGGTTTTATAATTAAATCTTATTTCAACTATCAAAGTAATGTGATATATGATTGTTCTGATGATCATTTTGGTAATGTACAAGAAGGAAATAGTGTTAGCACAAGAAGGGAGAACCATCGAGAGAAAATCAAATAACTTCTTCTTGAAGATATAAATTTGACACCATTTGGGCCAAGAAATAAGTAGAATTAGTGTATTGGAAGACTAAGGTTGTGATGGTATTTGGTTATGATTTAGGTGAGGTGTAAGTGGAGATTAGGTCTTGGAAACCCCTAGCTAAGTTTGAGACTCAGATGGAACCTTGAGTGGGCTTTTAATGAGGGCTTTTGGTCATTTGTTTTGGTTGGAATGCAAAAATAAACCCCCTAGGGTCTATACCATAGTAGTAGGGGTTAAGTGGAAATATAATAGCATCCCTAAGTCATGATTTGATCCCTTAAAAGCTCTCATAATGGAGAGTGAAGAATTTTGAGAAGAGGATGGGGTGGAAAGATGGAGGGGTTGTCCAAGTTCATGATTTCCTCTTTAATGAGGAAAGTACCCTCATTGATGAAGTTAGGTACACTCCACACCTCCCCATCCACTTGTTGCAAGTTGGAAACTTCTATATATTTTGGAAAGGAAGGATGAGGAGGTGTTACCCACTTCTCCTTTTGGAGAACTATGGAAAAGATAGTAGGAGGAATGAGAAGAGGAGACAAGTCATGTTGTGGAGAGAGTGATATAGATGGCATGGTTGGAGAGGAAGGAAGGATAAAAGAATGAAGAGACAACACCTAAAGCAAAGATATAAGGTTTACTGTTTTTATTTTCCTTGTTTAGTTGCAGCAAGAGAATGATATGTTTGTGTGGGTTTTTATTGAATATGGTGTGTGAGAAGTCTATATGTATGTAATATGAATGTTGTGCTCTTTTTCATTCCTTTTGTAAAAGTTTGAGAGGACCCCATTCATCATCTTGGGGTTGAAACAATTCTTGCTCAGGGGTATGGCTAGAGCCCATGAGCCTCCATGACGCAATTATAGTAGGGTGGAGAGCAAGCCTTACTCATGTATGTGTGGTTTATGGCACCATCAAACATGATTGTGATATTGAAATCTAGTCTTTGTTGAAAATGGAAGATGAAAGAGCAAGCCCTTCTGCAATGGTTGTCAACTATTTCATATTGTAGAAATCAGAACTTAGTAAATAATAATTGTTGTAAAATGACACAGTATCAGGAGCAATTATTTGTGTGCTATCTTTGTAATATGAGAAGGTAATATTTTGTTAAATATGATATTGATAAATGTATTTCATTGGTATGCTGACCATCAGAGCTGAAATTGTTATTTGTAATATTTATTTATTTCGCTACATTGAGGGAACTGATTCAAAATAAAAATTTAAGTTTCCTTTCTAAAAATATTAAGGGGTTATTAAGAGGGTTTGAACTAAATAATTATAGCTACCTATATATGGAATAACAAATTGTGGGTTCCTTTAAATTGCACATGTAAATATCCAAATATTGAAGGAAAAATATATAAAAGAATGTAAAGTTATGAGAACTTACCAAGGGTAGTGAGATTGATTAATTATTTTATTCTTCTTCAAATTAAGCTGCAATTAATTAGTTGTGATGATTAGAATGGTAGAAATTTATTTTCCTGGCAAACAGAGTAATGGCTATCCCATTAAGGTCGTCTCCCTCTTTTATCTATTTCCTCTAAACTATTGATTAATGTGTAGATCAGTGTGTGGAAGTCGGTTGAGTTAATGATGCAATTGAGGTAACAAATAGCAGCGTCATACCTATTATCTAAGAAAAATCCCGCTCGGACTAGTGTGTCACATCACTTTAAGTTTTCACTTGTCGATGAGAAAAGTCGATAGTTTTGCCCAAAAAAAAAAAAAAGGTCAGTAACTTCCCCAACAAGTAGCCAGCTGAATGAGGTAACTTATGGCAGTCATTAATTATTGAGTCAAATAGTGGTGGACATAACCAGAGGATACTCATGGTGCACGCAATAGCAATAAGGCGTAGTAGGACAGTAAATGTAGTTAGGGTGTCCTTGGTCCTTCTGGAAGCATGAATTACCTTGCATCCATTTGGACTTAGCGGTGGTCGACGGTTATTAGCCGATAGGCTTTTTTTTCAGTGGTGCCATCTACGTAACCCCAATCTTATCCAGTAAAATGGAATTAAGAATCTTAAGACCGGGCATAAAATAACAACATTAATAGCCAGAAACAAAAAAAAGTGAGTCTACAAGGTACACAATTAAGAAGATTCCTTAAAGTTTGAATGGTAAAATAGTTGAAGTAGGTGGTCGTAGGATTCCTCTATCAGTGCTCTTATGTGAAACTCCATTGCAGATCCACAACGCTTCTTCTACTGCAAACCGGTTTGTATGCTCTATTAATCCCGGACCAAACAGATTCTACCCGTAAGAAAAAAAAATGGTCCAGCCTATAGCTCAATATTATCTTCTCAAGCATGATTCTCTTTCGGTAATTTCATTCATATGAGAACAGTCATGGTGGCGCTAAATTCAAAGATTTCACGTGAAATTAAAACATGTATCTAGGAGAGCTCTTGTTAGTATAAATAAAATGTACGCCAATAATATTAGCCAAAGGAATAAACACGACTATTCATAGTGGTAGACATTTTAACATAAGTTAAAAGAATGATGAAAACTCCCATTAAAATACAAGAAACATGTTCAAGTATACTTAAAAAGTAAGGAAATAAAAATTGAAGGGCTACGTGCCTTCTCAGTTAGAAAATTAAGTACTAAATATTTTCCATTTATTAGACTTTAAGTTAATTTATTTCATTTATTAGATTTTGAGTTATTTTATTTTATTTTATTTTAAATTATGGTTAAAAAGAGAAATAAATTATATGAGTAATTTCTTTCAAAAAAATAATAATAAGGTTATTAAATTATACACACATAATGTGTAGATGATACTTAATATTGATATTTAGGATGTTATAGTTATTTTTTTAATAGGAAAATATGATTAATTAATTAATAAAAGTTTTGTATGGGTATGGAATTGGCCACGGAAAATTACTTTATGTTCCAAAGGAATTTAATATTATTAGATGGATACTCAGTCTGGCATGAATCTAATTAAGACTACTATCAATATTTTGATGGTGACTAAACGATAATGTGTTACCATCCTTAAGAATTATTATCGGGTTATAATAATATTGTCATTAATAAGGATAATAATATTATTAATAATTAATTCAAGGTTAATGAGAAATAGCATTATTTTAGTTTCGTTGGCATAATAATCCTATGATTGTATAAGAGATGATTGAATAAAAAATTATACTATTTATTATTAAATCACTTTTTAAACCACTTATATTAGCACAAAATTTAAGTGATATTTTTTACAATTGACTTGATAAATTGAAGTGGGACCTACCACTTTATCCCTCGAGATATCATATAATAAATCCTTAATTCCTCTAAACCAAACAAAGTGTGGGTGATCGATGTTTCCTATTCCCTTGGAATTGGAATTGACTAAGTCCTATTTATATGATGCTAAGATGTTGACAAGAGAAATGTCAAACCCGTGGGTATTATAGCTCTATTAAACTATCATAACAAAATTTCAACCTAAAGCTATTAGTAAATAACAAGAAGGAAGATATTCCGCTAGAATATACATTTGTGGCTCCTTACTAAGGGTTATAAAATTAAATTATTTGTAACCATTCCAATCCAAGACTAATGATACTAGAGCACCCCAAGGAGAGAATATCTAATTAATTGAATCAACATCCTTACATTTAAGTTTATGAATTATCTTCTTAGAGATGCACAACTCTTATTAGGTCTAGTGTTCACTTTAATCACTTTAGATTATTAAATAGCTTAATTAATTGTTAAAAAAAAATTGTTGTGTTTTTTTAGAAACAAAAAATTGGGCATGACACTTGGTATCAGAGCCCTAGGTTGCAACTCTAGGGAACCCTAGGAATAAATTGTGCTTTAAGTACTGTGTGTATAGAAGTGCAAACCACCTTATGTTAAATGTTGGTAAAGAAAGTTCTAAAGAACTTGAACATGGTATGGTAAACAAAAAACCTATTTGTAATTATTCAGCCCAATTAAGTTATTAAATTATAAAGGATCAAGAATTGGTTATTATAGATGGGTCAAGAAAGTATTTAATTAATGACATTCAAATCTTAGAAGAAACTTGATCTAATCAAGCCCCCCTAATTTAAGTAAACAAGGTGAAGGACTTGAGCCACAAATTAGCCTAGTTAACAAGAGTTATGGCGTGAATCCAACCTTTCAATATTAAATTTTCTTAAACCTTAGAAAAGGTATTTATTTAATGAAGTTTCTAAAGGATAGTCCTTTTATAAAAGGAGTGAATAGTGTAACAAGACACCATGGGGTGTATTATTAAAGAAATCTCATTTGTTGAATTCTTAAGGGTATAATTCTTGAATACAATAATAAGGTAACCTCTTTAAGTTATGGGTGTTTTAGGAGCAACATATTTTCCTATGAAAACCCTCTAGTATGAGTAAAGATTGGAACACCATGACTATAGTTTGGAAACTTTAATCTAGTCAAAATAAAGTAATTATATGAGTCACAAAAGAGAACTAATGTGTTATAAGTTGTAACAAAATGATTTTGAATCTCTTAACCCTTAAATTTATTAAATCAAATTAACAAGAGTGAAACAATAGAAAACCCCTTGACTTTATATTATGTGCAATTCGAGCGAACCATACATTTGGATTAAAATATTGTTAAATATTAAAATTAAACCTTGAGGGTGCAGATTGTTGGACCTAAGTCTAAGAGATGGTTCACGATTTGGTAATAGATTCAAGTTACTAAAGAACTACTAATTTGAATGCCTTATATCATGATATATCTAGAACCTCTAGGTTACCATGTATAAGGACTTAATTTTTGTTCTTATGAAGCAGCAAATGATTCACCTTGTAGTTGGTAGGTAAAAATTTCATGAATGATGACATCTACTAATAATCAAGCCTTGTTTTGTATCATAAGTCCAACTTAGAAGAGTGGTTAGAACTAAATTTGACTTGGAAGTAAATGATGAAACTTTAAAGATAATTAAGCACTTCTGAAAGTAGATGGTGACCTAATCAACTTAATGTAACTATAACAACTACCAAACTATTGTTTCTTATTGTTTATAGATTAAATAGTTTAAACAAAACAACGTGATTCCTATGATTCAATTCAAAGGTGAAGGAGGATTCAATTAAGATAAGATTGTGTTTAAATCACCCCATTATAATAAATAAGCATAAGAAGATTTGTGAAGAGATATTTTCAAAATGAGAATTTGGAGTTAAAATGTTATTTAGAATTCATGCTATTACTAATCCCTTATAAATGAGTCAAGAACTAAAGACAAGTTGTTTCCCAAACAAGAAAAGATGCATGTCATATATAGGAAGCAATAACACACTCAATTACGTGTTGACCTTGAAGGTTGTGTGCATGTCATAAGGATTGCATAGTCAATTGTATGAAGTTATAAATTAAGTAATGAATTATGTGTGGCTCATGGTGTATTATGTGATTGGAAAGTTAAAATATATATATAAGAGACACTAAAGTAGACTTGTAAAACTTGCACCTAATGTTGTGTATTCTATATTTACTCTTTGATGGAAGAACATTTACACCCAAATGTAAAGGAGAAAACTTCAAAGTAGGTAAAATTTTTAAGACTTTTACTCATTGAGAATCTTATAAGGTTAGACAAAACTATGATTGCAAAATGATACTTATGATAGTACGATTGAATGGTTCAACCATAGATAGCAGAATGCAAGATTTATAAAAAGATATAAATAGTTTGTGATAACTACTATTCCATGATTTGTCATGTGCTTTAGGCATTGAGTTTGTTTTCTTGTCTCATATTGTGATGTTTCAAATGAAAATGGTTAACTATATTCCTTATTAAGAAAATTTCTTTAGCATGTGTGAAAAACATAGTGGGATTACCCGTATGGATGTGTTGTGAGCATAACAAACATAGTTGAATAAAAGAGAAAGAATGGTATGATAACTATAGAAAACCAATCTTGATTTTAAAAGTGATGCAAAACACTAACTTGGAAAGATGGAAAGTGTAGTGAACCAATTATTGTTTTTGAAAGAGGAAAAAAGGGGTTTTATAGGGACCCAAAACCACAAAGTTTACAAACAAAAGAAAAGATCGTCAAAGACCCCATAAATAGAGAGGCTATAGAGAGGACAACAAAATGACAAAGCCACAACCACCAAAAAAATCCAGCAAGGGCCACAAAAAATACCCAAAAAGACCTGGAGACAAAATGCCAGTAGCAACTAAACTTGGGACTTTAAAGTTTCTGCTATCTCAACTTCCATGTCATTCATTTCCTGAACCCCCCTCTTTAACATCTGGACCATCTAGGTAGTAGGAGGTGCTTTCCTCTTAAGTTTGGTATGGGTCCTCTTCGATATTCCTTGGTCCTCATTCTTTCTTTTATCCTTGTCCTCTTCTAGATCAACAACTAGCAAGCCCTATTGCGACTTTTCTAACTTTTCAGACATTGCATTGATGACAATGGCATTCTGCCTTGCCATTCTATGGTTTTTTTCCACAATATTTTTCATGTTGTTTTTTATTTTAACAATTTTATCTTCTAGATTCTTATACTTGTCCTCAATGCCATCATCTCCTATTCCAGTATTGTTCTTTTTTAGTTTTCCTTCTTCATTGCTCAAAGTAGACAGCTTCAATTCTAGTTCCTCCAACTTGCTATTTAGAACCCTATTTCTACAATTAAGATCTTTAATTTCTTGATGGGCCCATTTCATAACCCTAAAAAATATCACCAACACCACATCTAGTAGAGGCAAGGATATCTCTAGACTGATCCTAGTCTAAAATGAGGTTAAAATCATTTGAGTTAGGGGAGCTAGGAAATCTGGTACCATCATCTCTGAAACAGGCATGAGAGGTAGAGACAAAGTTTCTGCTAGCTTCAAGGTTCTCATTTTTGTCCTCCAGAGAGTCCACAAAGTAGGAAACCAACTTATTGGCAAGGGAACCCTTGAGAGTGGGATTCTTTAAAGGAACCAGGCAGCCAAGGTAAATCTTAGGGTTAGCTTTCACGAGTTGGGGTTTACAAAGATAGTTTTTCTTACCAAACATGATAGGGGATGGATGGGCTTCAACAATTCTCTTTGGGTTAGGCTTAGAATGATTCTTTGAACCACCAATGTCTGTATCATAGTCCTCAGACGTTGTGGAGGCAACCGGTTTGGATAAACTCGACAAGCTTTGAAAATCTTAATAGATTAACCTAATAAAACCAGGATGAAGAAAAGGGTATCTCCTGGGATTTTTCTTGTGCTTCTCAAGGCTATTGCTCAACGAACATAACAAATAATGAGGCAAAGAAATATGTACCTTATGGAGGAAGTGGTTAAGAATAGCAAAATGATTACCATAAACTCTGGTGAATCTCCTATCCAAGGTAATATAATCCATTACAACATGAAACACCTTTCTCCAAAGCACCTTTATGGTGTCAATTTCAAAATAGTTGTTGGAAACTTTGACTAGTTTCATTTTATCCTTTTCTTTCTTAGGGAATTTGATTACTGCCTCATATGAAAACCTTCTATCATGATAAAACTTCATGCCCTCAGTGGACATTCTAGTCACCTCTCATATGATTTTCTCATCCAGTTTCACCTTTCTCCCAAAGAGGATTATTTGTCCATTATTCTAGTTATTCTGAAAGTAGTCAGTAGCCATAGGATCAAGCCCATGAAGTTTTTCTAGGAATGGAACCAAACCACCTCTCACAACTTGTTTCCAGATCTTAGTATTCCTCGTGTGCATTTCATAGCTATTTGGCTCAATTATTTTCCTATCCCCCCCATATTCATATGCACCTCATTGCAATCTCTACCAATGCTGAAAACCTGTTGCAAATTTACGCAGCCATTCCAATGAACCCACAAAACATGCCACTTTTTCTTACCAACTAAGTTATTTGACACAGCCCCATCAAATATCTTGGTTTTGATGTACTTATCCCTTTTCCCTATCACCATTAAATATATTTGGGGTATGTCTAGGATCATCATGGAAAAAACAAGCCCTTGAGTGGCAAAAAAATTAGAAAAATCAGAGTTAGGCAACTTGACATAAAAATTTGAATAAGTTATCTATATTATTTTTAAAATATGTAAGAATAGAATATATAGAAAATTTAATGTAGTTTCTAAACTACTAAGTTTAATTTTATTTTTTTAAAATCTATTTGGTGAAAATTTGAAATTTCAATGTAGTAGTACGTAAATTTTAGGGAAAAAATAAGAAGTAGGTGTCTGTCTGACCACCCTAACCACAATGAAATGATAATAATTTTTTATAAGATTTTAGATAGAGGACTCATGTCCCGATGTGATGCATATTTTTTTGTAATTTATTTCCAAGTAAATAATTAATTATGATTTTTTTATTACAACTTTTTAAAATATAAAAAAACTCGTATGTCTAACCACCTTCACTTGGAGAAAACTTTATGAAATTCAATTTTTATTTTTTTAATCCTATATTATAAGAATCATAGAATGTGATGCATGTTTTGGATTCAAAAAATGTGATAACATTTGAAAGCTATAGGTGTTTTTCAATCAGTGTATCAATTAGTACTTTAGTCATAATTTGAATAGAAAATGAATAATAAGTACATATTAAATTCAAAGTAAAGCATAATTTATATTGGTGGAAAGTTGAGAATCTCCTTAAAAAACCCTTTTCATTTCATCAATTTTGGGTAAAAATAAAGTCGTCAGCCACATACCTATCATATTGCCACTTTTTGGCCCATCATGATCCTGCACATACCTTTTGTCTCTTTCCCATGCATAACACCATAATGTAATAAGGCCCTAACTTCAACTCCCAAGTCCCTGAAATTTTTCCATGTGTTCAAACCTCTCCTCTTAACCCCCTCATTCGCAAAGTAATCCACCACACTATTAGCTTCCCTATAGACATGGGAGACTTTAACTTTGTCAAACTTTTCTAAGATATATTTTTCTTCTTCAATCCAATTCTTAATAGACTAGGAGGGAGGGGTCCTACCTAGGAGATAGTCAATGATGTTTTTGGAATCCCCTTCAAGCCATAAATATTTTATATTCAAATTATGTGCTAAATTTAAAACTTGAAAAGCTCCTATAGCCTCTACCACATGGTTGGTTTTTTGACCTAAGGAAATAGCCATAGCCACCATAAAGTTACCATTTGAGTCCCTTAACACACCTCCACTTTCGGCCATCCCTAGATTACCCTTCACAATGCCATCAAAGTTGGCTTTAGTCCAACCATTTGGAGGAAAGGTCCAGTGCACACCCTCCCTTCTTTTCTTAGTTGGCTTGGATGCCTTAGAAACATCCATTTTGATCTTCCAATCCTTGGCTATCATTAGATCATAGGGAGTGCACACCACAACTTCAAGATTAAGAGAATTTTTGGGAATAACATTGAAGTTTTCCTTTATAAGCCTATTTTTGTTTTCAAAAACATTAGCCTCTGATATCTCCTTATCCTTGAAAAGTCTATTATTATGTTCTTTCCACACTCCCCAAACAACAAAAGGGAAAAAAAATCCCATAACCTTTTAATGAAAGGATTTTGAGATGGAGATTTTCATTGTGAAAAGAAATCTTCAATGGATAGGGGGAACACCCAAGAAATATTCCAGAGGGCTAAAAAATTTCCCTAGATTGTAGTAACAAATGGATAGTGGAGAAACAAATGGCTTGTTGAATCCACATCACACTTGCAAAGGTAACATCTTTTGGGGATTTGTAATCCTCATTTGCAAAGATTATCCACTATTAGCACCTTATTTTGAAGTAGAATCCAGAAGAAAATGTTGACTTTAGGAGTCAAGTGTTTTATCCATGCTTTAGACCAGAAAGGAGGGGGCCTTAAGAAAGGGACAGCAGAGAAATAGCCAAAGAAACAGAGTAGTTACCTGAAGGGTTGTCCATCCAGACAAGATGATCATCCAGCTAATTCTATCCCAATCTAATAGCCCTTAAGGAAGATTGAAGTTGAGATAACTCCTGACTAACCACACACAAATCCACCCAATCTCCTTTATTCCAATAATATTTAACGTACTCTCCAAAAGCTACTTTGCAAAACTTAGCCCATCTGTTGAATCTTTCAATTTTGATTAGAAGATCCTTAAAAAGCCATCTATCCTCATAGAACCTAGCTATATTTCTACTTCTAATGTGTCATCCAATCCCTGATTCCAAGATCTTTCTACCAACAATCATGTCATTCCAACAAGCTAAACCATAGGGTAGAATGGGAGAATCCAGCAAAGCTTTGAGGGACACACAATTGGTCATATATTTACTTCTTAAAATATCTTTCCATTCTCCAATAGAAAAGAAGGATCTCCATAATTTTTTAGCAAGAAGAGTCTTATTAATCATTTTGATTTTTCTAAGACCTAATCCCCCCAAGGTTTTCGATTTGCAAACCAAATCCCATTCTATAAGAGGCATCATCTTTCTCTCCTCCACACCAGACCAAAGGAATATTTTTTGGATCTTTTCAATGGCCTCTGCATATTTAGCAGGAATTCTGAAAAGGCTTAAAGCATAAATCAAGAGATTCTGAAGAGAAGCTTTGAGGAGCTAAATTTTTCCAGCTTGGCTCAAAAGAGCTCCTTTCCATCCTGCCAACTTCTTACTAAACCTATCAACCAACGAATCCAAAAGGAATCTGGAGGTTTAAGGCATACCGGTAGTCCAAGATAAGTAGAGGGTAAGGATTCCACTCTACAACCAAGGATTCTTGCAATCTTGACCTATTTATGCTCAAGGGTATTAAAGAAAAAAATGGAGCTCTTTTGTCTATTGACCATCTGCCCAGTCACCTTCTCATACATGTCCAAAGTTTTTTTCAAAGTCTTAGCCTCATTCATTGTAGATCTTCCCATAAACATAGTTTCATCAACAAACTATTGGTGAGAACAAATCAAATTAGTAGATGAAGGACTAAGACCAGCAAGAGACCTCTATTCAATCAAACTTTTAAGATTCCTTCATAGGCTCTTAGCCATGATTGTCAATAGAATATGAGATATAGGATCACCTTTTCTTAGGCCTCTTGAATTTTGAAAGAATCTTGAGGGAGACCCATTCACAATGATAGAGGTGGAGACTGAACCAAGTATTTTTGAGTTCTAAGAAGATAGAGTAATATATCTAAGCTATCGTTACACAATGCCAAGTGATTTCTTGTACTTATGAAAAGTGTGTGGATATTTCCAAAATTAAGAAGCAAAGTGAATATTGTTTAAAGAAAATATCTAGAATACATTTAACTTAATTGTTTTGTTCTATAATATGGTGAATTTAATAAAGTGTATTGTTTTATGACTTGTGAAGTGGAAAACCAGTAAATGTGTTGTTCCTAAGTATGAGATACAAGGTACCTAACTTGGGATAAGGGTGAGGGATGTCAAGTACGATCGCTTATGTGTACCCTTTGTGATGACCCATTGTGTAAGCTAGTTAATTGTGAAATAATATAAACATGATATGTGTAGATATGTGTCTACTAAATGAATTGTGAAGTAATTCTTTGTTTAAGTATTGTTCATATGTTAAATGTGTACTGATAGCGTACAGATCCCCTATGGGATTGAGATTGCTACTAGTGTAAATAGGGGTTGAGGGGTGAGAGAACCCCAAGAGGGAACCCATGGTTTCCTTGGACGTGTTCCTAACCTACTCCCCCACATATGAGAACCACACTTGTTGGTTCATAGTGAAAACCTACTCCTCAAGATGTTTGTAACCCATGGGTAAAGGATGGAATTACTTGGGCCATATTGACTACAGATTTTGGATACTTCAACAATGCAGGGCATTGATATTATGTGGAAGAGTCCACCATGATATTGTGCACTATCATATTTATGTGATCATGGACCACCAGTTATTGCATGCTATTATACTTATGTGGTTAGAAAACCACCATTCCCCTCCTCCCCTTAGGTAGCTTTATCAAATTCACATGGTTCTCATGGCGTGAGTTTTATTGTTGAGATATGAATTATTGGAAGTTTCCTAATTGATGTTTTATTTTATTTTATGCCAATAGTGTTAAATTTTATATTTCTTTTATTTGGGGCTATTTATCCATTTGAAATTTTTTGTAGTCCATTGCCTCAAGGACTTATTTAATTTCCAATTTTGAATTAAGATTGGAATGTTGAAATGTAGTTGCAACTGATCTTTTTTGGGTTTTCTCTTGAATCTATAATTTTTTTATTTATTAAAATGTTCATTTATGATTTTATGTTTCTTGTTTTAAGGCTTCTTATTGTTGCTAACTATTGATAATTGTGGTGTAACGTGACATTTTTAAACTACCATACTCCAAGGGGGTTCCTTGGCAGGTTGTATAGGGGAGTAGATGCGCTAGGGAATTATAAGTTATTTTAAGCGGTTGTAAATGGGACCAGTATTAGACATTCATTAATCCATTCTTCCCCTAGTTCTATGATCATTATTATTGTACCTTTTTCCTTGGAGGATAACCCCCTTACACAAACAAGGGAGGGTACCTAGGAGATGTATGGAAGGGTCCTTAGAGAAGGGCCTTGAGACCATCATCCCTAATGGCTATGGTATCCAATAATTTCCATCCTTGTGAACCCCATTGAGCCTTGTGATGTAAATTGTGTGTAATTATTGTGATGTATTGGTAAATTTGTAAATAAATGACATGTGGAAATACTTGAATGTTATGAAAGTGATAGATAATATTGAGACTACTATTTTTTTGAGACATGAATTGATATCAAAGAACGAGAATATTTAATAACATCATGAGTGATGTTTATGATGCAAAAGAGAACCTTGAAGAGTATCCAAGGATGTTAATGTGTTGGATATATATGTTTCTATAAAGAATATAAATACATGGATAACTACTAACATTTGGGTATGTGTAGGATAATGATGGGCCAAAAAGTGGCAATATGATGGGTATGTGGCTGACGACTTTTTTTTTACCCAAAATTGATGAAATGAAAATGGTTTTTAAAGGAGGTTCTCAGCTTTCCAAAAATATAAATTATGCTTTACTTTGAATTTAATAAGTAATTATTATTCATTTTCTATTCAAATTACAACTAAAGTCCTAATTGATAGGCTGATTGAAAAACATCTATAGATTTCAAACGGTATCACATTTTTTGTATCCAAAACATGCATCACATTCTATGCTTTGCGTACTATAGGATTAAAAAAGAAAAATTAAATTTCATGAAGTTTTGACCAAGTTAAGGTGGTTAGACATGTTTTATATTTTTAAAAGTTGTAATAAAAATTCATAATTAATTATTTACTTGGAAAAAAATACAAAAAAATATGCATCACATCGGGACATGAGTCCTCTACTTATATCTAAAATCTTATAAAATATATTATCATTTTATTGTGGTTAGGGGTGGCACACCTTACTTCTTATTTTTTTCCCCTGAAATTTAAGTACCACAAAAATTGAAATTTCAACTTTTCACCAAATAGATTTTTTTTTATTTAAAACAAACCTAGTTGTTTAGAAACTACTTTCGATTTGCTACATATTCTATTCTTACATATTTTTTAAATAATATAGATAACTTATTCAATTTTTTACGTCAAGTTTCCTAACTTTGATTTTTCTAAATTTTTTGCCACTTAAGGGCCTGTTTTTTCCATGATGATCCTACACATACCCATTTGTTTGTTGTGATTATATAGGATAAATGTCCCATGGTGGAAAACTTTGTTCTACGAATATAAATGTTTGATTCATAAAGGGATTTATTTGATGCACATGGTTGAATGTTATGATTCCTTCACCAAGAAAGTAAAAAAAATCATATTCTAATAAATTTATCTGCATTGCTATGTTGAGATTACTTTTCCTAACCTTAATGACTTCTAGGAGGAAGTCTAAGCTAAGGGGAGGGGGATGTAAGATCCCGTTTTGCATGTGATTAATATTACATATAGTTTGTTATATGTTTCCATAAATATATGATAGTTGTACTACAAACAATACATAATGTTATTATATGATTATATTCTTGAATTCCATCTTGACATTTGTTTCATTTTTACTACCATGAAGGTTTTTTGAACTTGTAAATTGAGAATTATATGAATTGAAACAATAAATGGAATGGTTTTATAATTAAATCTTATTTCAACTATCAAAGTAATGTGATATATGATTGTTATGATGATCGTTTTGGTAATGTGCAAGAAGGTAACAGTGTTAGCACGAGAAAGGAGAACCATCGAGAGAAAATCAAATGACTTTTACTTGAAGATATAAATTTGAAACCATTTGGGCCAAGAAACAAATAGAGTTAGTGTATTGGAAGACTAAGATTGTGATGGTATTTGGTTATGATTTAGGTGATGTGTAAGTTGGGATTAGGTCTTGGAAACCCCTAGCTAAGTTTGAAACTCGGATGGAACCTTGAGTGGGATTTTAATGAAGGTTTTTGGTCATTTGTTTCAGTTGGAGTGCAAAACTAAACCCCCTAGGGTCTATACCATAGTGGTAGGGTTCAAGTGGGCATGTAATATCACCCCTAAGATATGATTTAACCCCTAAAAAGCTCTCATATTGGAGAGTGACGAATTTTGAGAAGAGGATGGGGTGGAAAGATGGAGGGGTTGTCCAAGTGCATGCTTTCTTCTTTAATTAGGAAAATACCCTCATTGAAGAAGGTAGGTACACTCCACACCTCCCCATACAATGGTTGTAAGTGGGAAACTTCTATATATTTTGGAAAGGAAGAATGAGGAGGTGTTACCACTTCTCCTTTTGGAGAATTATGGAAAAGATGGTAAGAGGAATGAGAAGAGGATGGGAGTCATGTTGTGGAGAGAGTGATCTAGATGGAATTGTTGGAGAGGAAGGAAGGATAACAGAGTGAAGGTCCAACAGCTAAAGCAAAGAGAAGTTTTACTATCTCCATATTCCTTATTTAGTTGTAGCAAGAGAATGATATGTTTGTGTGGATTTTTATTGAATATTGTGTGTGAGGAGTCTATATGTATGTAATATGAATTTTGTACTCTTTTTCATTCCTTTTGTAAAAGTTTGAGAGGACCCCATTCATCATCTTGGGGTTGAAATAACTCTTTTTCGGAGGTATGGCTAGAGCCCACAAGGCTCCATGATGCCATTACGGTAGGGTGGAGAGCAAGCCTTACTCATGTATGTGTGGTTTATGGTACCATTAAACATGATTGTGATATTAAAATCTTCTCTTTGTTGAAAATGGAAGATGAAATAGCAAGCCCTTCTGCAATGGTTGTCAACTATTTCATATTGTAGAGATGAGAACTTAGTAAATAATAATTGTTGTAAAATGACATAGTGTTAGGAGCAATTATTTGTGTGTTATCTTTGTAATATGAGAAGGTAATATTTTGTTAAATAGGATATTGATAAAAGTATTTCATTGGTATGATGACCATCAGAGCTGAAATTGTTATTTGTAATATTGATTTATTTTGCCACATTGAGGGAACTGATTCAAAATAAAAATTTAAGTTACCTTTCCTAAAATCTTAAGGGGGTATTAAGAGGGTTTGAACTAAATAATTATAGCTACCTTTATATGGAATAAAAAATTGTGGGTTCCTTTAAATTGCGCATGTAAATATCCAAATATTGAAGGAAAAATATATAAAAGAATGTAAAGTTATGAGAACTTACCAAAAGTAGTTAGATTGATTAATTCTTTTATTCTTTTTCAAATTAAGCTGCAATTATATATTCATCATTTGGTCTTTGAACTCATTTGTAGGAACTGAAATTGTTACATGCATCTTATATACCTTTCAACCAACATAGAGGGACACTAGAGATTTAAATTTCTAAAATTCAATTGAGATCAAAATGGGCATTTTAGGGGTGTAAAGAAATTACTTGTGCAAGCCATAAAATATGATTTTCTCCTTTTGTTTTACTTCTTTATTTATTTATTTTCTGGGTGGGAGAAGGTGTGAGGAAGAGAAGGGATGGTACAAAAGAGGCTGAGAGATTAGATCCTAAAATGCTTATGTCACCATTCAATTAAGACATGTGTGATGTGATGTTATATAAATTAAGTTATCTAAGTGCAATTGACTGATTAAGATGATCTAAAATGAGTGCAAAAGTGAGATTTATGTCTTGTTAGAAACCACAGTGTGATATGCAAAAACTATGAAATGTAAAGAAATTGGAAGAAATATGCAGAACAGAAAGTGTAGGGTCAAATCTGAGTGCACCTGGATGATGTGTGAGCTTTCTAAAATGTATGGAATGCTGATGAAAATTTATGATTTTTCACAGTGGGACTCATTCGCCAAGGGTGGTGAATCAATCCTCCGATTGGCGAAAAAGTGTCAGAAGCTGATTTTTTACAGCTGGGAACTAATTTCGGACGAAATGCAGACTTTTAGACTTTATGTGGGACTCATTCACCAATGGTGGAAAATCAGTCTTCCCCAAGATCACTGAAAAGTCAAGGGTCAACATTGCTTTTCTAGATTTGGTAATGACTGAGTATCAAGTTGCCAGGGTCAATTCTATAGAAAATAGGCTGAAAGTCACTCAAATTCCTTGAATAGATGATGAATTGATTTGAAGAGCCTAGTTGACTTGGAATCCACTTTTCAACACCTTTGAACCTATTAAATCTACAAAACAAAGGCTACAAAGACACATGCAAAGGGGGAAAATTTTGGGGGATTAGTGAATAGGGGTTTGCCTTGGTCAAACCCCACTTTAGTAATTAAACCCAATTTAAATGAATGACATGCAAAGGAAATGATAAGTGAATAACATAAAAGTATTGCAAACTTACCAAACCCTTGAGTATGCAAGTCTGAAGTGGTGTCAATGGTTGCTCCAAAGTGCTTGAAAGTGCTTTGAATTGAAGATACAAAATGCTTGAGTGCTTGAATGTGTTAGGAGATTGAATGCTTGGATGATTTAATGAGTGGGAGATTGTGAGAGAAGGGATGTAAAACGAGGTGAAAAATTCCTATTTATACATATCTTGTGCCTTAGTATTTGTTCATACCTCATCACAGGCCGACACGAAGTGAATTTGAATAAAATCTTGAAAGAAATTTTCAAATATTTTGAATTTGAAGCCAAGGGGGACTCATTCACCACCCTTGGCAAATGAGTCCCACCTGGGACCCAAAGCCAAGTGTTGGAAATAAATTTGTGTTTCATGTTGTTTGTCGAGATAAGACACCAAAATACACTTAATATAAGCATATGAGGGTACAAAAAAACAAAATAAAGCATGAGAAGGGTGTAAATAGGGAAAATATGCCTAGAAAAGTGTGAAATATAGTTACAAGACTTTACAACACTTCATAATAGGACTTGTTAATGAGTGAAAAGGTGGTTTTTAGGTGAATTGCATTAAATAGAGTCTAGAAGAATGTAGAAATGTCTTACAAAACTTCACAACACTTTCACAAGACGTTCTTTGATTTTTAGTCATAAAATAAGCATGTTCAAGCCAAGATACATCATAAAATTAAAGCAATATAGCTCCAACATTATGAAACAAGGCCTAAAAGACTATGAAAATGGGAAAGGTCCATTTTTCTATGGTACAAGTATTATCAATAGGGCACCAAACACTCATGCAAGTACCACAAAGGAAGGTTGAATGGAAATGCAAGCTATTCTAAGAATTTAAAAATGCAAATAACAGAAGATCTGCTAACTATAACAGAGATATGAATATAGAAAATAGAAATGCAGTAAAATGCTAAAAATAGTGCAAAAGTAATGTCTAAAATATGCAAAGGGACTAATTCGCCCTGGGTGGCGAATGAGTCCCAGTATGCAATTTTTTTGTATTTTTTAGAAGTTTAAAGATGTTTTAAATGATTTTCAAAATGCAATGACAGGCACAAAATGTAGGATTTTAGTTTTTCCAATGAAATTGAATGTGCAAGAATGAAAACTAAATGAGTTTTTCACTAATGCAAAATGAAAGGTCCTAGAATGCAATAACAAATCAGTGTCCTAATTAAGTTGCAATACAAATGAAAACGAGGATGCAATGTAAGGATGCAATTAGAAGTTTAAAAATGTTCAAAAGTCAAGTTCACCAAAATGAAACATAGAGTTTAGGACCCAAATGCTTCTTTTGCACTTATAGGGTTTTTCATCCAAAAGGAGAGAGACTAGATCCTAAAATGCTTATGTTACCATTCAATTAGAACATAAGTGATGTGATGTTATGTAAATGAAGTGATCTAAGTGCAGATGATTAATTAAAATGATCTAAAATGAGTGCAATAGTGAGATTTATGCCTTGTTTGAAAACACAGTGTGATATGCAGAAACTATGAAATATGAAGAAATTGGAAGAAATATGTAGAACAAAAAGTGTAGGGTAAAATTTGAGTGCACCTAGATGATGTGTGAGCTTTTCAACTGAATGTCTCGAATGCTGATGAATTTTTTTGATTTTTCACAATGGGACTCATTCGCCAAGGGTGGCAAATAAGTCCTCCAATTGGTGAAAGTGTGTCAAAAGCTGATTTATGATTGGTAAAGAAGTGTTGGAAGCTAATTTCTGACAACTGGGAACTGATTTGTAACAAAATGCAGACTTTCAGGTTTTATGTGGGACTCATTCACCAAGGGTGGTGAATTAATCCTCCCCAAGATCACTAAAAAGTCAAGGGTCAACACTACTCCAGATCTGGAAATGACTGAATATTAGGTTGTCGGGATCAATTTTGTAGAAAATGGGCTGAAAGTCACTCAAATTCCTTAAATATATGATGAATTGATTTGAAGAGTCTAGTTGACTTGGAATCCACTTTTCAACACCTTTGAACCTGTTAAATTTGTAAAACAAAGGTTGCAAAGACAAATGCAAAGGGGAAAAATGTTGGGGGATTAGTGAATAGGGGTTTGCCTTGGTCAAACCCCACTTTAGTAATTAAACCCAATTGAAATGAATGACATGCAAAGGAAATGATAAATGAATAACATAGAAGTATTGCAAACTTACCAAACCCTTGAGTATGCAAGTCTAAAGAGATGTCAATGGCTACTCCAAAGTGCTTGAAAGTGTTTTGAATTGAAGATGCAATATGCTTGAGTGCTTGAATGTACACTTGATTGAATTAGGAAATTGTAAGAGATGATATGAAATCAGGAGATGTAAAATGAGGTGAAAAATGCCTATTTATACAAATCGTGTGCCTTAGTATCCTTTCATACCTCGTCATAGGCTGACATGAAGTGAATTTTTAGTAAAATCCCAAAAGAAATTTGAATTATTTTGAATTTGGGGCCAAGGGGGACCCATTCACCACCCTTGGTGAATGAGTCCCACCTAGGACCCATAGCCAAGTGTCAAAAATAAAGATGTGTTTAATGTTGTTTGTCAAGATAAGACCCAAAAATACACTTAATATAAGCATATGAGGGTATAAAAAGACAAAATAGAGCATGAGAAGGGTGTAAATAGGGAAAATATGCCCAAAAAAGTGTGAAATCTAGTTACAAGACTTTACAACACTTCATAATGGAACTTGTTAATGAGTGAAAAGGTGGTTTTCAAGTGAATTGCATTAAATAAAGTCTAGAAGAATGTAGAAATGTCTTACAACACTTCACAACACTTTCACAAGATATTCTTTCAGTTTTAGCACCAAAATAAGCATGTTCAAGCCAAGATACATCATAAAATCAAAGCAACATTGCTCCAACACTATGAAATAAGGCCTAAAAGACTATGAAAATGGGAAAGGTCCATTTTTCTATGATACACTCACTATTTTCTCTACTCCTTGAATAATAGTATTGAGGAACATAGAAAGAGTCTTAGGAGGAATCTGGTCCTGCACACTGGCCTTATTAGGCTTATTTACAAGCACTTTAGAAACATGTCGGCCCTGTCTAACCCCTTAATAGCTTCGACCTCAGATGGAGATGATACTGAGACCAGCTCATTAGAGGATAAAGAAGATTCTGATATAGAGTGGGAAGAGGATGACTCTTGCTCCCCCAAAATGAAAAATAAAAAACCCCCTTAGAGAAAGCCCTCGAACAAAAATGTTAGCACTACGAAAACCCCCAAGGGCACTTCTCGAGAGGCAAAAATCAAGAAGAAAGACCCCCTTGTGAATAAGTTGGTTTCTTATTTTTAGGACTCTCTGAAGGATAACACTGATGATCACATTGCTACAGAGGACTCTTCTACCTGTTACCCTACCACCGGCAAAGAGAACATACCCAAGTTCCCTAGAGACCTCAATCTTGATGACCACTACTTCAAGATGGACCAAGAATTTCCTGATGATATTATGGAAATTGCCAGAAATGGGGTTGTTGACTACTTCAGGATCTTAAAGTGGGTCTTTCATGAGATTAATGATCTTAATTTAAAAAATAGGGCTGTCACTAGCGAGATGGAGGAAGTGGAAGCTAAAGAAATTTCCCAAAATACTGCTAGTGTTTTTTGAACTGTGGAAGAGAAGAGGGCTTTGGACGAGCACCTTCAAAGAAATGTTGAGATTATGGACAAAATGAAGAAGGATAATGAGGACAAGGTCAAGCATCTTGAAGGGGAAATTGGAAAAACCAGGGATACTATGAAAACCGTTATAGAGAACAACCACAGAGTTGTTAAACAAAATGCTACTATCTTGAGCGCAATGGTGGAGAAGATGAAAAATACTCATCAGGGGTCACTGTTTGTGGAATTCAAAGTTGAAAAAGATAAAGGTAAGAAGGAGGATTCTAGCCCTTCGAAAAGGACTAGATCCAACCTGAAAAGAAAAACAGATTCTTCACCTTAGGAGATCCAAGACCTAAAGAAGGTAACATAGGAGATGTGCAACCTTGAAGCTAAGGTTGTTGAAACTTTAAAGTCTTTAGGTTAGTTTAGGTTGTGTTGGGTGTTGGCTTTTTGTTGGTTCTTGGTTTGTGGTTGTTGTCCTTGTTGCTTTTTTCTTTGTTGCAACCTTCCTTTTGTAGGGTACTCTAATTATTTTATTTTCCTTTGCTTGTAAACTTTGTGGTTTCAGGTCCCTGTAAAACCCATTTTTTCCTCTATAAAAAAAAAACTATTTTCAAAAATTTAAAAAAATTCACGTCTTCTTTTCTTACATAAGCTCTACACAACCTCTACTCTACCCCTCTGCCAACTAGCTAGTCTTTATTTAATCAGTCATCAACTCCATTCATATCTTGCCATTGAAATAGATCATTTTTTCTATTTATATATTGATGTCAAAATTTAAGACATTTTTTTTAAATTCATGGATTGTTTATTAAACAACAATCAACTATATTGAACTAGGTTGTAGTTTTGAATAGGTCAAGCTTATTCCAGCCATTGAGCCTTCCTTCAATAGGACTACTAAGCATTAGCCACTCCTATGGTGATGGTGAGCCACTCCTATGGTGATGGTGGGCACTTTCATAATATATGTTCTAGTAGCTCTTAAGACCAAACCAACTAAATTGAAGTTCCATCAATCCTACCAAATCCCATTTGCATTTTACCAAAACTGCACTAGTCAGTTAGAAAATAGGTTCAATTCCTAAATGAATTAAATTGCAAACCACGCTAAGAAAAATTGCATCTCTAAAAGAATTAAAAATGAAAAAAAAATCAATTATTTAGGACTCTTAAACTTCTTGAAGCCTTGATAAGAATACTATAATGAAATCTCAAAAACTTTTTAACTTCAAATAATAAACAAATCATTTATTTCACTTAAGATCATTTTTATCATCCTTTAGTGCTAACAATTGTTTACAAAAAGTTGAAGCTGCTATATTCAATGAATATAACCATGATATACAGAGCCTAACAAGTTGAATTCCAGAAAAAGGAAATGAGGACATTTCATAGGGACTAATTACTTTTTACAATTAATTCTCTTTATACTCAATGACCCTTATATCTATAATTTTCTCCCTTAATTCCTGACAACAATACTCTGTCAGAAATTAGAACGCCTATTCATTTGCACGACACTCCTTGCTAGATAGCCTTGATAAGTCTGATCCTCCACCATGTTCTTCATATGCAAATACTTATAGAACTGCACAATAAACTCTTCTGCAGCTTTGTCCACATCTTGTTCTCTTATAACAACATTATTACACATACAATTATCTCTGCCATAATTTTCATCTGGAGATGCTGCTGCACTTGGCAACGAAGCCCCAACCAGGTGATGCTCTGGTTTCAAAAGGGAATTTATATTTCCCCTGAATATTCACTAAGCGAGTTACGGATAAATTTCAATACTTTCTTCCCCTTCATCTTCCAAATATAAGAAATAACAGAATTACAACTCTCTAATAACTTATAAGAGAATAGAAGAATTATAACTCTCTAATAACTTATAAGAGAAAAACTAAGGCTAACAGTAACAACAATATATTCCTCAGAAAATTATTGAGGCCAATAAAACTCACAAGTCTTATGTCTTCACAAAGAAAACAAAAAAAATTGAAGCACAAAATAACTTGGAAGTCATTCAAGACTATAAGAGAAAGATGGTGAAGATATATAAGGTTCCTACAGGCTAGGGTATGTATATATAGCTACTATTAGTTTATGCTGCTTTATCGAACATTTAGAATTAATAATTAATGGCATATCCTACTATTTTCCTATGTTTTTATTTTAGTCTAACACTGCAAGTGCATGGTAAGCCACCAATAAAATGACAAATAAAGGTAAAAGATCACTGTTTTGGACTAGAAAACTTGAAATTGCTAGAGGAGAGGGGCCAGTAGTTGTGCAGGATCCAATAGTCGTACAGTGAACTCAAGAAAATTGCCCATTCAAGTTATTATTTCATCTATCATGAATATTATTTTCTCACAAGAAGATCAATATGCAATATTTGAGATACAAATCAATATTTGGGCACTAAATCCACATTTAATGCAACAAAACATAGGATATTACAATAGATAGAACAATTTTTGTGAGTCTGGTACAATACAATTATTACAAAAAGTAAGATTGTCTAGGACATGTCATTATCAAGCAGAAACAAATGCTAGCTTAGCCTACATTACACCAATCTATTTGTAGCCCAGTTTAACCTAATATTTTGACACAACTTTCATACTTAATAATAAAGGTTGAAGGCTGAAAATAATGCCATATATCTTGGGAAGCCCTCATAGGCCTTTTTTCACTAGGTGATATACTTACAGTAACTTGAAAAATGTTAGCTCTACTTGAATCAAGTTCTTTAATGTGCGATTTAGAACAACTCCAGTCAATTCAAATAAACATAGAAAATAAGATCTACGTGCAATATTGGAGATGAAAATTTATAGCTTGTCGCTAATTCTGAATTAAATCCATCACAACATCAGATATTACAATATGATTAATTAACTTAAAGAACCAGACATAATACAACTTTTACAAAAATGAAGACATAACTTCAGATTTTTTCCATATATTTTAAGCTCTCAAAGTTCAAAAGTAATATGGTTGGCAATCAACATTAAAAAAGTAAGCTACATTCCATTGGATTTTTCCAAAGCTACTTAGAAATTTGTTTAGTTGTCTCAACAAAGGCAACTCTGACACTTAGATAACACTATGATGTATACCACAATTCAAAAACTGAACAATAAATAAATAGCAAACACGTAATTGTTGAACTAAGTTTCATCCTACAACTATGGCAATTAGAAACCTTATTATTACAATGAGACACTTATATTAATTATTCTCAATCTCTGAGTTGGATAATAAATTGTTGTTAATGATGATTATAGAAAGCACGTCAAAATTTACATATTTTTGTTTTGCTATGATATTTTGATTTAATGAACATATGCATATTTATATGCTTCAAAAATATCTGGATATTGATAGTGATGTTTGAATAAAAAAAGAAATGGTGACAATAAAATCAAACTCCTACATTAGTAATAACATAATGTTTGTGTTGTTAGGAGGAGTTTGTTACAAATCCAAGTCTAGTATGGTACAACAAGGGGCCCCAAAAGACAGCATCATGCATGAAACCAATCTACTAGGGCAAGGGACCCTAAAAGTTAGCATCAAGAATGAATGCTAAATTATCTTGCCAAAAAGTTTGACCGTTTCCATTTACAATCCCTGCAATGGTATAAAAGTTTGATGGTATGGAAGACACTTGTCACAATTTTAACAGAGACAATTTTTTCTTTGAGTATCTAAAAAGATTTGCAACTAGATCTTGAAATTAGCAATTGTTTTATAGATAAATTTTCCAAATGTTGCAAGAATTGTTCTCTAAAATACTAGTAAATGATATTTGTAAAAGATTCCAAACATTAGCCAATGTGTATATAAACTGTCCACAATTTGAGGCCTACCTCAAGCGTCCTATGTCATAATAAGGGTTTCGACCATGAAATACCAGTTTTATTGCATGACCAACAATTTAATTGGAGAAAAAGAGTTCAATGTATTCAAAATATAGAAAATGAATATTGATAGAACCCTTTCATCTAAAATTTTGTAGATCCTAAACCATAATTTTTATAACAAGATTATTTCTTAAAAAGATAGCTTGCAATCTCCAGGCTTTTAAAACATTTAAAAAGCTCCCAAATGTGTGTATATTTTAATATGATTTCAAACCCCAATTTAAAATTTAGAGAAAAGACATTAACCCTGGCCAAATTCCACATACTTGAGCTCAAAAAAGGTAGGCTTTCTTCACCGTAGTGAATTCGCTCATCTCGTAAGGTCCCGGGGACAGCCAATGATGATAGTCCACATAGAATTGTTGAAATTTGGGTTGTTACTCATGAAAAGGATCATGGTCTTGGGAAACTCATACCCTAAAAGCTGACAACTTCAAATAATACAAATCTTCATAGGGTGGAGGGACGAAAACCGTTATCACCTCGCAGGCATCCCAGATGCTCTACCTATGCTCTTTCCAGTGGCCGTACAAAATTTTCAATCTTTTAGTGAAGACTTTTATGCTTATTTCATAGCCGCCGCCAAAAGATTTTGAGGGTTTTTATTTTTGAAAAGCACATAATTCTTAAGAACTACATTGAATTGCATGTTAATGTTGTTTTGAAAGTTGGTTTTCTATATTGAACTACATGTTAATGTTCTTTTGGAAGTAAAATTTGGGCAGTGAAGTTTATAAATGCAACATATACTTGGATAAAGTAACTTGAAAGATGTTTATCCCAAATTATGAATCTTCCTATTTGTGAAACTGAGAATGGCTTTTTCTTACAATATGAAGGGATTTCACACATGGGAGATATGTGGAGACATGTTAGTCTCGCCTAAATCTGGTCAAGTTGGTAGAAGGTTGATATATAGTAGAATAGGTCTGCATTCTTACCTTTTTGCTGATCCATGGCTGTCATGGATAGAAGAACCCAAATCTGGGAAGCATCATATCTTAAACTGTGTTTGAAATCCTCCCATCCTCGTGTGTGATATATCATTATGTGAAGTGTCAAAGATAATTAAATATTTAAGAAGGTCTATTTCGTAATTGGTGTCACACCCATATAAAAAGTAAACTACCAACTCACCCAAATCTAGTTATGTGCCAAATATGTTGCCAGACCAACCAGAAGGCCCATATTTCACAGCTTATGAAATGTGTCACGTTTTCACTCATTGGATAGGGTTTTGGAACCATGTGTCATATAATTTGTATATAATTTGATGGGTATATGGAAGGAAATATATAACAATATCTGGAGGTAACATGTGTTATTTCAAAATTAATAAAATACTGTACAAATTCGTTAAATAAAAAATAAATATTCAATCAACTCTAAATGGTGCTCATTCGTATTTTCCCATAATATTTTGCTGAAAGTTGAGTTATTCTGAGTACAATTGTTATTTTGCTTAATCCTGTAAAGTACAATTACTTATATCAGTGTGAACCTCATAAACATAGTGTATACATATATATTAAAACTAATCTCAATCTCTCACAATTATGAGTGGTTGAGTTTACATAAGAATTGAAATTAACCTGATTATGTAATGATATACCATAAGATGCCATGTCTTCTACAACTGAAAAAATATATTGATATGAATTAGAGTGAAAAACAGTTGCTGAGCAGTGATAAAGGAACTAAAATATTTGTGATTGAAACCGCTGTCCGGGAAAAAACAATGTAGGAACATCTTTAGCAGCCCTCATATTTTGTGTGATTGAAATCGTTGTCCGGGAAAAAACAATACAGGAACATCTATAGCAGCCCTCATATTTTGAATGCAATTTTTTGTGATGGACCTGCAGCCAGAATGCCTATGTTTGATATCCTATCTATGTATTCGTTTATAAAATTTGCATACAATAAAGTCCAGAATTCAGTAAACAAATTGAGGGCACCAATTTGGGGCATTATATGTTTGTTCATATAATTGGTTTTTATAATTTCCAAAAAATATTATATATATGGTTGAAACCAATAGCTAACGTCATTGTTCATTTGGTAATCAACCTTGTCATGCAGCCATGTGAAAGCACTTCATACTGGAGTTGAAAAGAACCAATTTAAGGCGCATTAGTAGAACATCCAATTTGTGCACTCCTTTTATGCCTTGAATTGCTTTCCTCTATTGGGAATCCTTTAAATTTTATAATATTGCTCTTGATTTAGGATTTAGGATTTAGGAATAGAATCCTTTAAATTTTATTATATTGCTCTTGATTTAGGATTTAGGAATAGTTGGAGGGTCATTTGAAACATTCCTTTACATTTGAAGCAGCATTGAAGGAGAATTCTTGTGACATCTGTTCATTAATAATCATGGCTTGTCTAGTGTATGAACATAAAAGATTATATGATTCTATGATTACCTGCCATTGAAGCTGTGTATGTGTTCAGACTGCCTCCATTATTTATGAGTTTAGAGAAACAGAGGAAAAGTTAAAATCCTAACTAAATAGCCTACAATTCAATGATGCTCCTATACGATTCATTTAGGGATTTTTTTGTAATATAATGGCGAGGCTTTATTTTAAGTTTGAAGCATAGAAGCATAAATCTGCAAAAATCCCAATTAATTGCAATTTTTAAAAAATCTGCAAGCTGGACGATTTTTTCCCCGATTTTTTGAAAAAATCATTGACTTTTTGGTCAACGATTTTTTTCCGTTTCAAACTACAAAATCGCCAAAAAAATGTGTTTAAAATTTGCAAAAAAACATGAATAAAATCGAGCTGATTTTCGTGCAAAAAATAACCATGAGACCATGGCTTGTTGCTTACTATTATGCTTTGATAGATTTTTTCCAAGCATCATAGCTTGTTTGAAAGCGCCTCTTTTAGGCTTTTAGCCATTGCAGCAAGGCAATGAACTGTTTGATAAAATGCTTTGGTAGACATGTATGAAAAATGTGGTAGCATAGAAAAGGTAGTGAACTATTTGAAAAAATACTTCAAAGAAATGTGGTGTCATGGTGATGGAATGCCATAATGAATGACATGACAAGCAAATTGCTATGGATTGTCATGGCATTCCATCACCCTATGACCACATTTCTTTCAGGCATTTTTTGAAACAGTTCACTGCCTTGTCTATGCTATTGCTTACTATTATGCTTTGATAGATTTTTTCCAATCATCCATAATGTTAGAATAATATATTATTCTCACATTTTTAATGGTCAATGTTAGTTTAGGTTAAATTCGTTACTGTTGCTACAGTAAAAGTAGTTAGGTAGATACATTTAATATCTACAGCTTCTTGTAAGCTCTATATAATGTAATCTTTTTTCATGTTAATGTAAGAATTTTTTTACCATTTCATGGTATCAGAGCCTAGGGCAAAAATTTTCAAAAATTTTGTAATACTATTTTTTAGTGAAAATTTTTGAAACTTTTTCTGTGTGAAACCCTAGCTGCCTTGTTCGTTTTTTGGTAGCATTCTGAAACCTCTCTTTTTGGAGTTTTTCGTGTCATTTTCAGTGACACCCACGTGACTTTCTGGTCGTGTATTTTTTGTCTCCTTATGGTTGTTACTAGCGCGACTTTTACCAGATCTGGGCGCATGTTTTATAGTCGCGTTTTTCATGCCTTTTCCTACAGCCCGCGTGACCTTCCTGGAGTCTTTGTGTCTGGATCTGAGGGCGCGTTTCTTCTGACTTAAGGCGCGATTTATTCAGTCTCCTAGCCGCGCCTTTTTCAACTGTGTATTGGCGCGTTTTCATCTATATTTTGGCCACGGTTTTACCTCAGATCTGCATGCATTTTCTGAATATTTTGGCCACGATTTCTGATGGATTTCTCTGGCCGTGCATGTTTTCTCTTGATTTCTGGCATTTTTTAGAAATTATTTTGCCTTTTTCTCGTTTTAATGGCTGCCTAGGGTTTCTGCGTGCTTCACCTAGGGTTTTGACCAGTCTTCTGAGGTCAATTTTTTTTTCCATTCCATATTCCTTCTGGGTTTTCTGAGATCTCAACTGGGTCGTCGTCCATTTTTTCTGGGTACTGTTGTGCCCTTAGCACACACACCCCGTTCGGAACGGGGACCCTCTTTTCTTTCGTCTTGTAGAGTCATTTTGTCACTGCCTCGTTTTGCGTGCCCTTTTTTTTGATGTTTTGGATGATCGATGTTGCTCCAAAGTTTCATCATAAATCGACCATGCCTCCGCTTTTTAGTTTTTTTACTGCATTTTGGAGCCTCGCAGAGTCTCCTTGGCAATTTGGCCCTAAAACGGCCCCGAGCGCTGCCAGGCCCGGGCATCCAAAGTTCCCTAACCAGGTTTCCCTACTGGGATTGTCGTTTCCTGCGGCGTCCGGTGGGCATCCTTTCGGACCCCAGGGTCTGATCCACCTCCCGCCGTTGAAACTTGTTAAAATCTTCCTAGCGAAATCCCGCCCTGTGGGCCCCGAGCCCCGGAGATCCGTCTCCGGGGTTTCGTCTTGGTTTCGCCGTCCGCGATGGTGAACCTCTTGCGGTGACCTACCTCTCGGGTCCCGCCGTTGTCTTCGCCACCCGCTGTGTGGTGTCTTCCGCTGACTGCCGTGGGGTCTTCTAGGCCTGGGCGTCCGAAATTCTGACTCCGGAATTCCGTGACGGTTCCGCCGTCCCTGACAGTGGATACCTGGTGGAATCTCGCCCTCCGGGCCCCAAGCCGCTCCTCGCCGTCGCCGTTCCAACCAATGAGGAATCGTCAAAACAGCAGCCATCACATCACGTATGCCCGACCTCCGAGCCCCGGTTTTCCCGCTGCCGTCGCCGACTTCAAATTCACCAACCTATTTCACGGCCGTACGAGCATTTAATGAAGGAATTCATGGCGGTTGGGGTATAAAATGCCCAATCCACCCATGTCATTTTCACAAACAGGATTGGAGCTAATTGGAGAAGCTATCATCTGGAGCCCACCGCCTTCGACAACGTCGCGATCATCAACCTCAACACCATTTCGCCGACCCCCGATAGATCCCACATCTCCCCACTCCGCGTGTTCAAGGTACGCCATCGGTAGCCCTCCCGTACATCTTTTTTGTGATTTTCAAGGATTTAGATAAATGAACAAATTAATAGGGGGTATAATACGATAGAATATCAATTTGTGCACCAAACCCATGTGGCAGAAAACCGAGCAAACACCCAAAATACCCTCCTTTCCAAATCGAGACCTCTCCCTGCCGCGGCTGTTCTTCGCGCAGGGAAAGCATCCTTCCTGGGCCCGAAACCCGCCTTCGCCGTCACAGCTGAAAACTTCAAACACCCGTTGACGGCAATCCTCCTCTCCAGACCCTATTCATCGAGTTTCCCTGCTCGGGCTTCCGTTTGCTTTCCGCCGCGCTTGAACTGCCAAACCACCCTGCCTCCCCGGCTGCCGGATCCCGATCTCGGCTCCACCGTAAAACTTAAAACTTGAAACTTGAAAACTGAACCGACTTCCTTCGGTCTTCCCGGGCCCGTATCCTCGGAGTTCCGTCTCCGGGGTTCCGCAGGAGATTTTCCTTCGGCAACGGTGAGCGTTGCCTGACGCCTCGTCCTCCAGGCTCCGCAGACTGCTCCGCTGACTAACCCTTGGCAAATGAAATCGATCCATCTTTTTAACCTTCGGGCCCCGGACGATGGGTTTCCCTGCTCAAATTTTCGTCATTCCCCATGGCGAAGTATTTTCCGCGAACTTGCCGATGTCGTCCGACCCCCGAACCCTGACCTTTTCACCGCCGTTCGCTTGTTCTTTCACGATGGCGACTTTCGTGTCCCCGGGCTCCTGCTCCCGGAGGTCCGTCGCTCTCTTGCCCTCAGAATCTTTGCCCCGTTCGCCTGGTCGCCGGACCCTGAGCTTTCATCTACCGTGTGTTCTTGCCGAAACTCTTCGCCGCTGGCAACACTTCGGGCCCCGTGTCCCAGGATTCTGGTCCTCACCCGCCGTTCCATGCAGAGATCCCCGCTCTGCCGTCCGCTCTCCAGGCGCCGGTCTACGGACTTTCGTCCTTGGAAGTCTGCCTCACGCCCCCTGTTTCTAACGGAAAAGACCGTCCGATGCCCCGACCTCCAGACCCCGTTGTGCTAATTGCCGTTGGACTTAAACAATAAACTCATGACGCCAGACTCCTACCCCCAGAATTCTTCTACTGGACTTTCGTCCGATGTTTGTCGTCCTACCCAGTGGACTTTGTGTGCCTTCCCGGCGTTGCCAGCCCAAGCCTTCAAAAACGAAATGACTTAGCATCGGCCGCCTTTTGGCCCTCCGGGCCCCGGTCCTCGGACTTCCGCGAGCGGATTTTCGTCTGCTGTCCGCCGTCACCAAAGGCTATGTCCTAGCGGCTCTCCAGCCTGAAACCTCTGATGCCCCTTAAATCCATCCAAACGGTCCTAAAATTAGAATCCAACCTTGACCCACATCCTAAATTTTGGCGCTCTTCATCATGAGTCTCTTAGAATATCAAAATTTGACCAAAGAAGGTCTCCAGTAGCTTTCCGCTACGTTTTCCCTTCCGGAAAGCATTCCTGCTAGGGAAGTCAAGCCCTCTGGGCTCGGATTATCCAAATGCCCTGAAACAAAGGTCAATAACGTCTAGAGATAAAATTTATGATATACTTAATTGATTATTTGAAGTGGATGTTGTTTTCAAGATATGGACTAACATGAACACTGTTGATGTTTTATTACACTAACTTTGGCCTTACCTGCAGAATATATGGAATCAGGTGTAAGAACTTAAGGGGCATCTGCCGAGAAAGACAAGGGCAAAAGGTCAGGAAGGACCCCTCGGGGAAAGGAAGACAAAGATCAAATGAAGTACCAGTTCCAGGGTGAGCCGCTCCACTCAAAGGTCTCAACGGATTGGAAGGAGATTTTAGATATGAATATTGGTCAGGTAGATATAGATGAATTCACTCAGAGGGTCAGGGTCAACCCGACAACAATGAATGCCAGATTAATATAGCAGAGTGGAATAGCCAAGGCTACCGGTTTCCCTCCATCTCTCGTGGCGCCCGAGCTGGTCATGGCTTACCGAGAAGCCTATCAAACAGAGACCAGAACAATTGTGGATAAGGAAGGAAACATCCTTGCATACATGTCACAAGAAGGAATCACCAAAACATTCCACATTCCCACGTTCCAATAGATGGAGGTCCCCACATTGGAAGAATACCAGGCGGTGTGGGATGCTAATCCAACATGGTGTAAGAAGTCAATCAATCTGCATTGTCTTAAGGAAAAATGGGGTAGCGCTGCGAAGGTTCCCCAAGAACTCTTCAGTAGCGATTTCCACAAGGACTACCATGACTTGGTGACCATGTTGAGCAGGGTCATGGGTCTTCCAATGGCTGCCTACTTCCAAGAGTGGATGGCATACTATATTGAGCAGATCCTGCGGGGAAATGAGGACGTTACAACCAAGGTCTCATTCTACTGGGGAGGCATCATTAGCAACTGCTTCCATGAGCAGTTTGTCAACGTGAAGAAGAGTTCTAAGTTCTACATGACCTCCTACCTCGTCTACTCCCTAGAAGATCAAAGACAATACAACGGGTTATTTGTGGCACCCGATCAGGGGTAGAAGCGAGGGCTCAAACCATTTGACAAGTACCCGCAACTCCAATACCAAAATTTCAAGAAAGAATAATACAGGGTCAATGATACCTTCACTGGCCACATCATCAGGTTGATCGCTGGAGACTTCGAGAGGAGGGTCTCCCACAGTGCCAGGGCACTCCAAAGTAATATGCTTTCCTGTTCATCAAGTTCCCAAAGTTTACGTACATCCAGGCCTAGGGCTTCTCTGAAAGGCCGAATAGATTGCCTTGGTACCCAAACGACAGGATCATCCTCTTGGAGCTTTCTCGATAGCTCCAACACCTGTATGCAATCTTCAGCAACAAGCACATAGCGGGGATCTCCTACCCCATGACCCTTGGCCAGGGCCTGTATCGATTACAAACGTCACAATGTGCCAACAACTTTGAGAGGGAGCTGAAGGACTACCATTTTGATTGGTACACTGCCTGCCTGCGAATGGACCCACATGGCCACATCAGGAAAGCATTGGGGCCCACATATGCCCATCAATATCACATTGAGGATTTTTGGGCCAACTGTCAGGATGACAAAGAAGTGCGCGCAAGGCACTACATGTGCATGATGGTACTATTCTTAAGAAGAGTACAACCATTCCCAGTACCAGACCAGGTTGAGGAGGATGAGTCCACAGTCATGCACCTGAGGTATCCCGCAGTTGCTAACCTGCCAATACCATCAATCGACTGGGATGAACATGAGGTTGATGACCTAGACACCATCACCCAGCCAATCATAACTCGTACTAAGGAGTGGATCGATGGGCAAGTGGCACATCTAAAGCGACAAGGAGGGGTCTTGACATATGAGGGGCCCAAGAGCAAGCCAAGTGCCACGGAGGACGTTGCCGCCACCATGTCAACTGGTGGGACCTCCAAGTCTCCTCCCATCACTAGGTATCAGAAAAGGAAAGGAACAGAGACCACACAGTCTCTAGATCCCAAGGAACAAGTGAAGAAAGAAACGGGAGGCTCATCTCCCAAAAGGCTTAAACAAGCGGTGAGTGCAGAAGAATTGCGGCCTCCCTTAGCTCTCCCTGCCCCTCCTGTTGCACCGCCCACCTCCCTAGCTATGGTCGCCACATCTCCGCCAGCAGTGGACATTTCTTTACATCTTGCTCCTTTGCCCCCGGCCGGATCGGTGGTCGTCATAGATTCCTCTTCTGGCATGACCACTCCACTTTCCTCTGCTACCATGTCTCCAATTACATCACTCCCTCTGACAGCAATAACATCGTCTATTTCTACTGCCACTATGCCTGAGGTTCTTACAAGACACATGCAAAACCTCCTCCTTGAACTTTCATAGATCTTAATAGACACAACTCTCCAAGTAGCCCTCACCCAAGTCCTCGTGACAGCTCAGCCTTCACAACCACCAATAGGGCCACCAACTATGGAAGCTACAATGCTTATCTCAAAGGAGTTGGAGGAGCGAGAGCAGGAAACCTCGAAGTCTATCGAGGAGGAGGCTGACGAGTATCATGAACACCCTGAGTACGAGCATCGAACCATCGACAGAGGGGTCTATGAGGAGACGGGCTCTTCCGAGAGTGGAGATGAAGAGGGTGGCTCGGGTGCCAAGGAAATCATCCAGACTTTCGATGACAACCTTGAGGAGGAGATGGCGTAGCAACTAAAGAATGTTGGGGAGGAAACAGAAGAGTCGCCACATGGTGAAGAGGGGCAGCCACCAGAAGAGCAATAGATAAAAGACTTAACCGAGGCTGAGACCCATGTTACCAAGAGCCCTAAGGGCGAGGCTACTGAGGAGAAGAAAGAAGAAGAAGCAACAAAATAAGAAACTCCCATCCAGCAATTATCTACCAAGCTGCCCATCAAACACCTCATATTCGTTCATGACTCTGATGAAGAAGAAGAGGATGATACCAAAGAGAAAGAAGAACCCCAAAAGGAGAAGGGGGTGGAGGTCTTGCCTCTGACTGAGAAGGGTGAGGATAGCTGTGATTCACCCAAGGAGAAGTTTGCTATGCCTGATTGGTTGGAAAGGCAACTTGAGAAGACGACCCCAGTGCTGAAGGACCCAAGGGCAAGGTTGGAGGCCATCTTGGCTCGATCCCAGATCACGACGAAGAAGGAGAAGAAGCCCAAGGTCTGATCCAAGATAACAATGGATGCTTCCGGCTCCCGAGCAGCACAAATTGCAACGCCTACTATTGGCCAGGCAGGGGTGAGTTATAATATCTCCACCATTGACTTGGGGACAACAACCAGAGAGTAAAAGGTCGAGCACCTTGAGGAGTCAGTGGCCATAGTGGTGCACCTAATAAAACAAGATAAAATCTCCAAGGACGAGCTCAAGACACAAGTTGCAGCGTTAACAGACTATATACAGCAGTGGTCCTCAGTGGACGACCTGCCCACCACCTCCATAGCCACACCACAGTTGCTCTGCAAGGAGCAAATAGATAAAATGGAAAGAATGAAGAACTTGGAGAAAACTACCGAGGATTGGTTCCGACAAGTCACATACGTCGGAAACATGGGAATCAGCAGGGCTGTGCAGACAGCCAACAAGTTCTTAGACTTGATACAATCTCTGGAGAGCACGAAGAGACTCTGCACCAATTTCCCCGCAACCTACGACTCCACCTTCCCAAGGATCGAAGCTATCATTCAAATGCCTGAGGCCACGTGGGAGGGGAAGCTAGAGCTTAAAAAAGAAGATCACTAGCTAGTAGATGTGTGGTGCACAGACTTCGACAACCGGAAGGAGAGGTTGGAGCAAATTCTGAGCAGGGTGGATCCAGACATTGAGTGGATCAAGGAAATCTAGGCGGAATGTGCCCAATATATTAAGCTGATGACGGGCTATGATATGCCCACGGTACAAATGGATCCAGAGAAGATCAAACCATACTTCCAGGAGAAGATGAAGGATGGGATAGCTGGAGATATCACAACGAAGTTCCTAAGTTTTGCTGCCCGTGTCTTCGACCAATCCAAGCTGTTGAGAGACCAAGGCTCGAAGTATGATGAAGATTAGAAAATGCTAGAAGAGAACACTAAGGAATGGAGCTATCAGGCATTGTGATGTGAAATCCTCGAAATAGACAAGCTCCAAGTGGTCATCCTCAAACACATAGAACACACAGCTTCCGAGGAGCAGGAGGATAGCCCAACCAAAGACGAAGACCTTCCTGAAGAGTAGCTACAACAAAGGAAACAACAATTTGCTAAATGATGAAAGAGCTACAGTGCCATCACCTAGAAGACAAAATAGGGAAAGGATGAAAGTGTAATTTTAAATTGAGATCTATTTGGGGGTAGGTGAAACCCTATTTTGTAATGAACCTTGGCCACACAATGAGAATGAATCTTGGCCATTCATTTAACTTTTGGAAAACAATAAATAGGGCACTCCTCTCATTTGCAAAGGGAGAGTTGAGTTGTTGTAAGGACATGCTGCATAAATTTATAAGAAATAGCATTGACTTGGTGTATTTTCTTGGTTTCTCCCATGTTGCTTGATTCATTCTCCAATGTTAGATGTTTGACTTAGATCTTATTGCTGTTAGTTAGCTGTCTTATTTCTTTGGATAAATCTTAGGAATGCTTTTGGGTGATTATGAAATTTTTTTCCTTGTTGATGATCCCTTAGTCCATACTTTTTGATGTTTGCTGATGGTAGATAGCTGTGCAAAGTTAGCCTGGACTTGATTTTAAAGTTGCTCCAAATATTTATCTTTGATTCATGCATGTATGTGGTGGATGAAGGATGAAATATCTGCAACCCTTAGAAGATAGCACAATTTCCATGATACTGTGAAATCCCTGGTTAAGTGGGATATTGTTTTGAGGAATTATCCATTACAGGAACTCCATTGTCACTATTCATAGTAAGCTGCAGACTTAGAAACTTTTCCTCTCCTTCGCCCTTTTCCTTTTTTTTTTTAGTAACTAACCTATGCTAAGGTTCATTGCACATTGTAAAGCCAAATCCAATAACTAGATGGAGTCCAAGATTGTTGTTTGAACCTACAGCCAGTACATAACAACTTCCCACCCTAAGAACTCCATTTTAAGATCCAACTTCCATGCTTTGTATCCTTGCTTTGTATTTTTTGTAAGACCGCCTTGTGATTCCAGCAAATCACATCAAACTACTGAGGTATTTAAGCACTATCATGATCTGACATCCGAGAGACCTTGGGATAGTATTCTGCAATTCGATTGTGGGAGATTGTCTTTCAAGAGAGGTAGTGCAACTACGCACTGCCTGTGTTGAAAAGTGCATAAAAACACCATCAACAGAACTGGCGCTAGAAGGAGGATCACGGTGGAAATACCAAGTTAAAGGATAAAGTGAAACTAGATCGAATCAGATCATTCTCCCCAGAAAGGTTTCAGAGAGTTCTACGGTCAGCACCAAACAAGGGAGAATTTGAAGAATTACAGCCTCCTATGAGGGCAAAGCGAGCGCTAGGAGGTAGCGTTGCCTCTTCTTCTTCCTCCATTCCATCCGCCTCCATTTCACCCTCACCTTCATTTGGCTGGCCTTCATCTTCCACCCAACCATCTCAAACTGCATTTGCACCTCCTATCTTCGGCAGCCAGGGGATTGCTCCTCTCCCGACCCTTCCAGCCAAAGGTACAGTCCAGGTAGCCATAGCTCAAGGGTAGTCCCATATTGCTGTTGTATTGCAAATACAACGTCAAATTCCTGTTTTCCAATAGCAAGTACCACCTCCGCCACTCTCCATGGCTTGGTTAGCGCATAACCCTTTGCAGATACATTTTGTTGTCTACAATGATATGCCCAAGAATCTAGAGGGCTTTTGTTCGAAGTTCCATCCACACGATTTGCAAAGAATAGCTGAGGAGCATATCAAAATATTCGAGACAGTGATCACCGAAATGCAAGTCAACCACGAAGACGTTGCTTGCCGCCTTTTTCTACATTATTTGGGGGAAGAAGCCTTCTATTGGTACATTAATCTGTCGAGGGGATCCATCACCTCGTGGAACCTGATGAAGAATGCCTTTCTGCAGAAATACAAGATCCCCATCAACCCTTCGGAGCTTTAACAACACTTCATGTCTGTTAGAAGGGAGGTGAACGAACCTATTGGCTCCTTCAATGACCGCTTCCATTGGACTCACACAAGGCTTCAGGATCCGTACCTCCACGATGATGCAGCGGCTCTCCCAGTCTACTACGCGGTGCTGGACAACCTCACGTCAGCCTTGGTGAAAAGGATGCGCCCACCGCCCGCTACCTTATTGGCTGCCTATGTAGAAGCCGTTGTCGCTAGTGTGGACTTGGGGCAAAATATCTCTGGCCCGCTACCTACTTTGGGGCTGGTGGCCCACCCAATGTAGATTTAGGGGCTTAATCAGACATTTGCTCACCAAACCCCTCTTATGAACCAGGTGCCACATCTAGGGCAACCATTGAATTATGCGCCTCTCGCGCCTTCCTATTTGCAGCCCCAGTAGCAGTACCACTACTCTTAGGTTGCTCCACAATAGCAGGCATACTCCCAACAACCCCAGGTGTCATTGTACCTGTCGGGACTAGAGTTTCCTCCAGCCTATCAGAATCAGCCGGCAGCCCCGCCCGCTTTCCTCCAAAATTCGCCGTCGTCGCCTGGGAGTGCAACTGAGAAAGACAAGTTAGAAGAACTAACTGAAATGATAAAGAAAATGTCCATGGAGATGACGCACCTAAAGAATCAGAATAATCAGTTGCAGGCCTCCGAGCACAATTTCCAGGCCAATCTCAACCGAGACAATCAAGACAATAGGGACAGCAGGGATAATGGGGAAGTGGGAACTTCATCCGGGTAGAATTATGAGAAGGGGCAAAATGTCAATCAAAATACATAAAGGAGACCTTCTCAAAGGCAGAATCGCATGTAGAACACTAGGCCCAACAATGGCGGTGTCCCTATGCCTTTCGATCAACCGACAAGCAACGACAAAACATCTAGCAGGGTATATCTGGCCGAAGCAACCTTTTCCAGATGGTGTCGACTTCACAAAACCAGTAGACATTCTGAGTTGGATTGTCTTGAGTTCCAGACAGCTGCTGAAATCTTCCAGCTAGAGGTACAAAACGTAGTCGACAATGCCAACTACAGGGACATCGTCTCATCCGAGCCCTACGATTCCTCATGTCTCATGGTTAATCAAACGCCATTTGCGCAAGGTGACCGTAAAGAGCCCGAAGTCGAGCCTACTCTTATTGAGGATGAAGAAGCGCAAGAGGTAAGTAATGAACAAACCTTGGCTCAGCTCTTTAATTCAGTAGATAATGGTCCGGTAGATGAGGAAGAACCATTTGTAGATGAGTTCCACATGTTCCATCAATGGTCAAGTCCCTACTTCCTTAGGAATAGGCAAGCGGGTGGACCCTTCATAATTTCTACCCCACCAAACAATTTCGCCACTCCGCCTGATCCCAATGCCAGTAATAACCCTAGGCTTCCTCATATACCCACCCAATACCTCAACAAGAATGGATTTCAAAATCAGTCACAAAATCAGCCTCAAGGCCAATCCCAAAATCTGTCTAGACAAACGAAGGTCCAACCCCCTAGTTCTGCTATAGGTCAGGATTTTAATTCAGAAATCGAGCAAATTGGTGAATATGTAGTAGAAGAGTTCAAGAAGGTAAAAATTAGCTTATCTTCCTTCGAGTTACTGAAAGTTTCTGCCGTGAGACACGCCTTCTTTAGGGTCCTTAATGGGACTCCATCTTCTAGTGTGACACAAGAAACACCAGCTAAGAGGATAACCTTTGAAGAGCCTAGGAAAGAACTGGAGATACAAGATAATACCGGAAGAAGGAACGATGTTCCCATAAATCAGTTAGCAAGTAAGCAAATTGAAAAGGCGCCGGAAAGGACTAATAGGCAGCTTTCCAAAGACTAGCTGTTTAAGAAGACCAGGGATATGGACAATGATAAGAACAAAGGTCAAATAGCTCATATGGACACGCCTACAGGCATCCTCCAGAGAAGACCGGAAACTCCCCATTTCCTGACTACCATTAGGGTCTTTGGGAAGAACCTGCATAACTACCTACTCAATTCAGGAGCGTCTACCAATGTCATGCCTTTGGCTATCTACAAAGCTCTTGGCATCACTCCCATGCCTTCAAAGAGAAAGGTGACCTAGCTAGACAAAACAGAGATCAACATCGTGGGTGAAATAAACCATATCCTGATGCAGATTATCGTGGACCCGTAGATACAGTAGGTCATTGATATTCAAGTGGCTGATATTCCTGATGCATATGGAATCATTTTGGGAAGGGAATTCACCATAGCACTGAATGGATACATTGCCACAGACCTTTCTCACATGTGGCTACTGTGGAAGGGGCTGCCAAATCAAATTCGTATCGACTATGAACCCCGTATGAAGTATATGATCACATAATACAACAATCTCAACGAGGTGTTGTTCGCCGAGACCGATTTAGGGAATTACCGCCCTTTTGCCTACCAAAATGAGCTCGGGCTTCAAGACGAACGTGTAGATGAAGTGTTGCTGGTGTTGTGTAGTCATTCGACCAATTCTACACGAATGCCCCTAGACACAGAAACATTGGTAGAAGCCGACAATGGGCCTGATAAGGACGACGACTGGGGACTACTCAGCGGCTTCTAGGAATTCATGGGGAAATGCGCAGGGGATCAACTCAGTCTAGGGGCTTGAATGAATTTCCAGGATCTCTTATTGCCAAACTAGTGTAGGGTTATTGCCAAAATAGTGTAGGGTTGACAATGCTACACACTTTTAGTTTGACTGTTGCTTGTGTCAAGCAGCAGTTGCACATGTTAGAAAATTAGTTGCCCCCCAGATGGAAACGTCAAAGGAAATGCCAGTAGAACCACTTGTTGGTCTCTATCTCGGACCAGACAATTCCCCTAAGGTCACAAGACCAACCGTCCAGCCGAAAGGGAATGGAAGCTCAATCAGATATGAAGATAAGGAATCCTCTGCGTGCTAGATGCTCCAATTTGATGGATCTAAGTGCAGGCAAGGAGCTGGAGCTAGGTTTAAACTCATCAGCCCAACAGGTACGACATTTCTCGCTGCCCACAGATTACAGTTTTATTGCACCAATAACGTAGCGGAATACGAGGCCTTAGTCCTTGGCCTTCTTATGGCCTTGAAGAAAAATATAAAAATGCTGCAAGTTTTCAGGGATTCCGAGCTCGTAGTTAAGTAGGTCAGGAAGTTGTATTCTTGTCATGACCGAAGACTAACAAACTACAGGCATATGGTCTGGGATCTCTTAGAGGGCTTGGATGCATTCAACATATAATTGATCCCTCGTACTCAGAATCGCACAGCTGATACCTTGGCTCAAGCAGCTAGCACGCTACAACCCCTCTCTTTGTCTGGGCTCAAGAAATTCACTGTTGAACTAATGTCCACGCCATCAATTCTAGATAATGTTACCCCCATGTAAGTCTTCAACGATGACAAGCATATCCTCTAATTCATCATGAGTTCTGATGTTTTTGCAGCCCAGATAATTGATGAAGCTGACCCACAGGAGGCTGAGTTGGACATAGAGGGGGTTATCAACCTCAAAACCAATACGATCCCCAAGGGTATGGTTCTGCTAGAACGCATATTTGACTTAGATCATATCAGAGATCAGGATCAACAAACGAAAAAGGAAGCCATAAGCAACCAATGTAATGCACACAACCTTGGGACAGCCGAGGAGACCAAAAATATTTTTATCGGTAAGGTGTGCACGTCGGAGGAAAGAAGGGGAATTACGGATGCGTTACGGAGGTACCATGATGTGGTGGCATGGAGCTACGAAGACTTAAAAACATATGACACCTCTGTCATTACACACACCATCCCTCTCAAGACCGAAGTGAGGCCATTCCACCAGCGGCAGTGCCCTATCAATGCCTTGCTGGAGCCTGTCGTTTACAAGGAGGTGCAAAAGTTGCTCTCAGCAAGAATCATTTTCCCAGTCAGGCACTCCACGTGGGTGGCCAACTTGGTCCCGGTCAGGAAAAAGAGTGGAGAGATTAAATTGTGTGTAGATTTTTGCAATCTAAATCACGCCTCGGAGAAAGATAACTATCCAATACCTTCATTGGATGAAGTGCTGCAGATTGTCAATGGCTCCTAGATGATGTCATTCCTCGAGGGATACTCTGCGTATAACCAGGTAATGGTACAATATGAGGATCGTCACAAAATGGCGGTCACCACTATGTGGGGGACGTTCACATATAGAAGAATGCCTTTTGGGCTCATCAATGCTGCGCCACTTTCCAACGTGCCATGGATATCGCCTTCAAGGACCTAATTGGCAAGTGCATAATCATCTACATAGATGATTTGACTGTATTTTCTAAAAAGCGGGGTGATCACGTCTCCGACTTATGCAAAGTATTTCAGAGATGTAGAGAGTTCAGAGTTTCCCTCAACCCCAAGAAGTGTATTTTCGGAGTGACTGAAGGCAGATTGCTCGGGAACATCATTTTGGAGTAAGGAATCTCCATTGATCCTAAGCGTATTGAGTCCTTACTCAAAATTCAGCCCCCAGGCAGCAAGAAGGAATTAAAATCTTTCTTTGGAAAGATCAACTTTGTCCAAAAATTCATCACAAGTTTCGCGGAGATCTTTAAACCTCTCAATTCCATGCTCAAACAAGACGCCAAAGTTGAATGGACACTTGACGCCAAACAATCCTTCGAAAAAATCAAACAAGCTATCACTGAGGTGCATGTGTTAGTTAGCCCAGACTATCTGAAGCCATTCTACATCTACTCATTTACTTCAAAGCATTCCTGTGCTAGCATGTTGACCCAGAAGGACGATGAAGGAAACGAGCACCTGATCATCTTTATGAGTGCTCCCCTCAAGGATGTTGAATTGTGTAATCACAACATTGAAAAACAGGCGTATGCTCTCGTCAGAGGAGTGAAGAAATTTAGACACTACATTCTACACAAGAAGGTGTTTTCCATTGTCCCCGACCAAGCAGTAAAAACGCTGCTCATGAAAAATGAATTGGGCGAACGAAGAGCTAAGTGGGTCACCCTACTCTAAGAGTATGATATGGAGATTCAACTGATGAAACTGGTAAGAGGGCAGCCACTCACCCACACAATTGTCAAAACAGCAGCAGAAGCTGGACCTGAACTCACTGTGCAGTAGTACCAGCTTGAGGACGTCTTCCCCGGAGAATGGTACCAGAATGTCGTCTACTATTTGTTGAACCATAAGTGTTCGCCGCACCTGCAAGGAGTCCAAAAGAGGGCTCTGAGATTGAAAAGCAATGGCGACATGTTACAGGGTTCCATCCTCTACAAGAAGAACCATGAAGGAATTTATTTGAGATGCCTTGACAAGGAAAAAGTAGATCGAGTCTTGAAGGAGTTCCACAATAAATTTGGCATGGGCCATGGTTCTGGTTCCTCCACAACACATCAGATATTGAGAGCAGGGTATTATTGGGCAACCATCTTCAAGGATGCCCATTGCCATGTTCATTTATGTCACACATGTCAAACCACTGCCACCAGGGAGAAGAATGTTGCTGTCCCATTGTAGCCTGTGCTGGAGGTAAGGCCATTTGTGCAATGGGGTCTCGACTTCATCGGTCGGGTAAGCCCTCCATCATCTGCAGGACACAGATATCTTCTTACCGCTACTGATTATTGTACTAGATGGATGGAAGCAATAGTATGTAAGCAGTGCACAACTGAAGTAGTTACTAATTTCCTAGAAAGTTTCATTTTAAATCGCTTTGGTTGTCTGTATGCTTTGGTATGTAATAATGGACATGCATTTGCTTCATTAAAATTTTCTAGTTGAGCGTTTGGCTATGGAATAACCCTTAAATTCTTGTCCAATTACTACCCTCAGGGCAATGGCCTTGCCGAATCCACGAATAAGAACTTGATTACCGTGATTAAGAAGTTGCTAGATAGGAATCCCATGGACTGGCATAGCCAGCTCTGCTTCACCCTTTGGGCTGATCGCACTCGCCACAAGGCTGCCCTTGGCGATTCCCTGTTCCACCTTGTTTATGGCCTAGAGCCTATATTCCCCATCCATCTGAAGATTCGTACTATTCAATTCATCAATGATTTTTATGAGGGAGGAGATCGTAGGGAAGCTCGGTTAGTTGAGCTCTTGCATTTAGAGGAAGTATGAAACTGTGCAATAGAAAATTTTGCCAAACATCAAGGCGTAGTTAAGAGATGGTTTGACTGCCGAGCCAAGATCAAGGCCTTTAGGATTGCAGATTTGGTCCTATATTGGGACAAGGCCCATGAAAGGAAAGAGGGACACAACAAATTCGACAAGCTTTGGCTTGGCCCCTTTAAAATAGCTAAAATTTTGGGAGATAATGCCTTTCGCCTAAAGACCCTAACTGGTGAAAACGTCCCGTTGCCAATCAACAAGCAGCCCCTGAAGCATTACTTCTAGGCTTGAGCTCCTTCGAGCTCTTTATTGTAAATACTTGTACATAGGTTTGGGTGGCTGCTTTCTTGCTTGTTTGCATTTTGTTTGCGTCACTTTTTATTTTCTCCCTCCCGGCAGTTTGGTTTCGAAAGTTGTTCCCCGCTCCTCTGCGGTGGGCGTGCTTGCCCGAGAAGCGGTTCACTTTACTGTTCGTTCTTTGTTTTCTTTTGCTAAACATTCACTCTCGATTATCGGTCTTTGAAAGCTGTCCGTGAATGATTTTCTTGTTTGAACTCTGCTCAAAACTTGACCCTTAGCTGGATCTTCTTACCCACATCTCAGATCTCGCACAAAGCACATAATAATAATTTCTAAAAGACTGTACTATGGTTGTTATGACACCCTAGTGAGTGAAAAATCTCAAGTCTGCTCCAGTGACCACTACAATCTCAAACCTATTGTAGGCTTCAATGCTTACCCGGTCGAACTAAATGGAAAAAGAGAAGTGGAATATCAAAGCAAAAAAAAAAAAAAAAGAACTCTAAAAAGGGAAATAAATGACCGTATGGGTGTTCGGATAACTCTACTGGGGCTATGGACGCCCGACTGGCAGTAGAGCAATATCCATGAGACTGTAGTGACAACTCTGTCGGGGCTATGGACGCCTGACTGGCAGCGGGACAATGTTCAGGTTACTTTTGGTGTTAGGCGATTTATGTAGCTCACTCGGTTGAATTGGTAATCCTAGTCACTATCCCAAAGAAAGGAATGAACTCACTACACACACACTTTTGAGATGTCTGGTAAGTTGATCCAATTAAGGATCTCGTCCTCCCAGATTCATCTCTAGAAGCCACTCCTGGTCTGTGAAACCAGAGATTCTGGGTCCTGAATGAATATTTATCCCTAGAACGCTCGGGAGCGTTCCTTAGCGGAGTCGCCATTTGTTGTGCCCTTAGCACACACGCCCAGTTCGGAACGGGGACCCTCTTTTCTTTTGTCTTGTCGGGTCATTTTATCGTCGCCTCGTTTTGTGTGCCTTTTTTTGATGTTTCAGATGGTCGATGTTGCTCCAAAGTTTCATCATAAATCGACCATGCCTCCGCTTTTTGGTTTTTTTGTTGCATTCCGGAGCCTCGCAGTGTCTCCTTGGCAATTTGGCCCTAAAATTGCCATGGGCGCTGCCGGGCCCGGGCGTCCGGAGTTCCCTAACCGGGTTTCCTCGCTGGGATTTTCGTTTCCTACGGCGTCCGCTAGGCATCCTTCCGGACCCCGGGGTCCGATCCACCTCCCACCCTTGAAAATTGTTAAAATCTTCCTGGCGGAATCCCGCCCTCCGCGCCCTGAGCCCCGGAGATCTGTCTCCGGGGTTCCGTCTTGGTTTCGCCATCCGCGATGGCGAACCTCCTGCAGCGACCCGCCTCCTGGGTCTCACCGTCGTCTTCGCCGTCCGCTGTGTGGTGTCTTTCGCTGACTGCCGTGAGGTCTTCCGGTACCGGGCGTCCATAATTCTGACTCCGGAATTCCGTGACGGTTCTGTCATCCTTGACGGCGGATCCTTGGCGGAATCCCGCCCTCTGGGCCCCGAGCCACTCCTAGCCGTCGCCGTTCCAACCAATGAGGAATCGTGAAAACGGTGGCCGTCGCGTCACGTCTCCCCGACCTCCGGACCCTAGTTTTCCCGCTGTCATCACCGACTACAAATTCACCAACTTTTCTCGTGACCGTACAAGCATTTAATGAAAGCATTCATGGCAGTTGGGGTATAAAATGCCCAATCCGCCCATGTCATTTTTACAAACAGGACTGGAGCGAATTGGAGAAGCTATCATCTGGAGCCCACCACCTTCGACAACGTCGCGATCATCGACCTCAACACTATTTCGCCGACCCCCGGTAGATCCCACATCTCTCCACTCCGCGTGTTCGAGGTATGCCATCGGTTGCCCTCTCATACATCTTTTTTGTGATTTTCAAGGATTTAGATAAATGAACAAATTAATAGGGGGTATAATATAATAGAATATCAATTTGCGCACCAAACCCATGTGGCAGAAAATCGAGCAAACACCCAAAATACCCTCCTTGCCAAATCGGGACCCCTCCCTATGGCAGAAAACTTCAAACACCCATCGATGGCAATCCTCCTCTCCGGGCCCAGTTCGTCGGGTTTCCCTGCTCGGGCTTCTGTTTTCCTTCCGCCGCGCTTGAACTGCCAAACCACCCTGCCTCCCCAGCTGCCAGATGCCGATCTCGGCTCAGACGTAAAACTTGAAACTTGAAACTTGAAAACCGAACCAGCGTCCTTCGGTCTTCTCGGGCCCATATCCCTAGAGTTTCGTCTCTGGGGTTCCGCAGGAGATTTTCCTTCGACAACGGCGAGCGTCGCCCGGCGCCCCGTCCTCCGGGCTCCGTGGATTGCTCCGCTGACTAACCCTTGGCAAATGAAATCGATCCATCTTTTTAACCTTCGGGCCCCGGACGACGGGTTTCCCTGCTCTAATTTCTGCCGTTCCCCATGGCAAAGTATTTTCCGCGAACTTGCCGATGTCGTCCGATCCCCGGACCCCGACCTTTTCACCGCCATTGGCTTGTTCTTTCGCGACGGCGACTTTCACGTCCCTGGGCTCCTGCTCTCGGACTTCCATCCTCGAAAGTCCATCGGTCTCCTACCGTCAGAATCTTCGCCCCATCCATCCGGTCGCCGAACCCCTAGCAACACTCTGGGCCCCGTGTCCCGAGATTCTGGTCGTCGCCCACCATTTCGAGCGGAGATCCCCACTCTGCCGTCCACTCTCTGGGCGCCGATCTCCGGACTTCGGTCCTCGAAAGTCCGCCTCGCGCCCGCTATTTCTAACAGAAAAGACCGTCTGGTGCCCCGACCTCTGGGCCCCGCCGTGCCAATTGCCGCTGGACCTAAACAATAAACTCGTGACGCCGGACTCCTGCCCCCGGACTTCCGTCCAATGTTCGCCGTCCTACCTGGCGGAGTTCATGCGCCTTCCCGACGTCGCCGGCTCGAGCCTTCAAAAACCAAATGACTTAGCATCGGCCGCCTTTTGGCCCTCCGGGCCTCGGTCCTCGGACTTTCGCTGGCAGATTTTTGTCTGCTGTCCGCTGTCACCAAAGGCTATCTCCTGGCAGTACTCCAGCCTGAAACCTCCGATGCCCCTTAAATCCATCCAAACGGTCCTAAAATTAGAATCCAACCTCGACCCACATCCTAAATTTTGGAGCTCTTCATCATGAGTCTCTTAGAATATCAAAATTTGACCAAAGAAGGTCTTTGGGAGCTTTCTGCTACATTTTCCCTTCCGGACAGCATTCCTGCCAGGGAAGTCCAGCCCTCCGGGCCCAGATTGTCCAAATGCCCTGAAACGAAAGTCAATAATGTCTAGAGATAAAATTTATGATATACTTAATTAATTATTTGAAGTGGATGTTGTTTTCAAGATATGGACTAACATGAATGTTGTTGATGTTTTATTGCACTAACTTTGGCCTTGCCTGCAGAATATATGGAATCAGGTGCAGGAACTTCAGAGACATCTTCCGAGAAGGACAAGGGAAAAAGGTCAGGAAGGACCCCTCGGGGAAAGGAAGACAAAGATCAAATGAAGTACCAGTTCCAGGGCGAGCCGCTCCACTCAAAGTCTCAATGGACTGGAAGGAGATTTCAGATACGAATATTGGTCAGGTAGATATAGATGAATTCACTCAAAGGGTCAGGGTCAACCCGACAACAATGAACACCAGATTAATACGACAGAGTGGAATAGCCAAGGTTGCTGGTTTCCCTCCATCCCTCATGGCGCCCGAGCTGGTCATGGCTTATCGAGAAGCCTATCAAACAGAGACCAGAAGAATTGCGGCCTCCCTTGGCTCTCCCTGCCCCCCTGTTGCACTGCCCGCCTCCCTAGCTATGGTCGCCGCATCTCCGTCGGCAGTGAAAATTTCTGTCCATCTTGCTCCTTCACCCCCGGCTGGGTCGGTGGTCATCATAGATTCCTCTTCTGGCATGACCACTCCCCCTTCCTCTGTTACCATGTCTCCAATTACATCACCCCCTCTAGTAGTAATAACATTGCCTATTCTTGCTGCCACTATGCCTGAGGTTCTTACAAGACACATGCAAAACCTCCCCCTGAGGTCTCACAGATCTTAATGGACCCAACTCTCCAAGCAGCCCTCACCCAAGTCCTCGTGACAGCTTAGCCTTCACAACCACCAACAGAGCCACCAGCTATGGAAGCTACAATGCTTATCTCAAAGGAGTTGGAGGAGCGAGAGAAGGAAGCCTCAAAGTCTATTGAGGAGGAGGCTGACGAGTATCACGAGCACCCTGAGTATGAGCATCGAACCATCGACAGGGTGGTCTATGAGGAGGAGGAGACGAGCTATTCTGAGAGTGGAGATGAAGAGGGTGACTCGGGTGCCAAGGAAATCATCCAGACTTTCGATGAGGACCTTGAGGAGGAGATGGCGTAGCAGCTAAAGAAAGTTGGGGAGGAAACAGAAGAGTCGCCACATGGTGAAGAGGGGCAGCCACTAGAAGAGCAACAGATAAAGGACTTAACCGAGGCTGAAACCCATGTTACCAAGACCCCTGAGGGTGAGGCTACTGAGGAGAAGAAAGAAGAAGAAGCTGCAAAAGAAGAAACTCCCATCCAACAATTATCTACCAAGCTGCCTGTCAAACGCCTCATATTCGTTCATGACTCCGACGAAGAAGAAGAGGATGATACCAAAGAGAAAGAAGAACCCCAAAAGGAGAAGGGGGTGGAGGTCTTGCCTCTGACTGAGAAGGGCGAGGATAGCCGTGATTCACCCAAGGATAAGTCTGCTATGCCCGATTGGTTGGAAAGGCAACTTGAGAAGACGACCCCAGTGCTAAAGGACCCAAGGGCAAGGTTGGAGGCCATCTTGGCTCGATCCCAGATCACGATGAAGAAGGAGAAGAAGCCCAAGGTCCGATCCAAGATAACAATGGATGCTTCCAGCTCCCGAGTAGCCCAAATTGCAATGCCTACTATTGGCCAGGCAGGGGTGAGTTATAATATCTCCACCATTAACTTAGGGACAACAACCAGAGAGCAAAAGGTTGAGCACCTTAAGGAGTCAGTGGCCACAGTGGTGCACCTAATAAAATAGGATAAAATCTCCAAGGACAAGCTCAAGGCACAAGTTGCAGCGTTAACAGACTACATACAACAGTGGTCCTCAGTGGACGACCTGCCCACCACCTCCACAGCTGCACCACAGTTGCTCTCCAAGGAGCAAATAGATAAAATGGAAAGAAGGAAGAACTTGGAGAAAACTACCGAGGATTGGTTCCGACAAGTCACATACATCAGAAACATGGGAATCGGCAGGGCTGTGCAGATAGCCAACAATTTCTTAGACTTGATACAATCTCTAAAGAGCACGAAGAGGCTCTGCACCAATTTTCCTGCAACCTACGACTCCAACTTCCCAAGGATCGAAGCTATCCTTCAAATGCCTAAGGCCACGTGGGAGGAGAAGCTAGAGCTTAAAAAAGAAGATCACTGGCTAGTAGATGTGTGGCGCAGAGACTTCGACAACCGGAAGGAGAGGTTGGAGCAAATCCTAAGCAGGGTGGATCCAGACATTGAGTGGATCAAGGAAATCCGGGCGGAATGCGCCCAATATCTTAAGCTGATGACGGGCTATGATATGCCCACGGTACAAATGGATCCAGAGAAGATCAAACCATACTTCCAGGAGAAGATGAAGGACGAGACAGCTGGAGATATCACAACGGAGTTCCTAAGTTTTGATGCCCATGCCTTCGACCAATCCGAGCTGTTGAGAGACCAAGGCTCGAAGTATGATGAAGATTGGAAAATGCTGGAAGAGAACGCTAAGGAATGGAGCTATCAGGCATTGCGATGTGAAATCCTTGAAATAGACAAGCTCCAAGCGGTCATCCTCAAACACATAGAACACACAGCTTTCGAGGAGCAGGAGGATAGCCCAGCCAAAGACGAAGACCTTCTTGAAGAGTAGCTACAGCAAAGGAAACAACAATTTGCTAAATGACAAAAGAGCTATAGTGCCATCGGCTAGAAGACAAAATAGGGAAAGGACAAAAGTGTAATTTTAAATTGAGATCTATTTGGGTGTAGGTGAAACCCTATTTTGTAATAAACAATGGCCACACAATGAGAATGAATCTTGGCCATTCATTTAACTTTTGGAAAACTATAAATAGGGCACTCCTCTCATTTGCAAAGGGAGAGTTGAGTTGTAAAGACATGTTGCAGAAATTTATAAGAAATAGCATTGACTTGGTGTATTTTCTTGGTTTCTCCCATGTTGCTTAATTCATTCTCTAATGTTAGATGTTTGACTTATATCTTATTGATGTTAGTTAGCTGTCTTATTTCTTTGGATAAATCTTAGGAATGCTGTTGGGTGATTGTGAAAATTCTTGCCTTGTTGATGATCCCTTAGTCCATACTTTTTGCTGTTTACTGATGGTAGATAGCTATGCAAAGTTAGCCTGGACTTGATTTTAAAGCTGCTCCAAACATGTATCTTTGATTCATGCATGTATGTGGTGGATGAAGGATGAAATATCTACAGCCCTTAGAAGATAGCACAATTTCCATGATACTGTGAAATCCCTGGTTAAGTGGGATAATTTTTTGAGGAATTTTCCATTGCAAGAACTCCATTGTCACTATTCATAGCAAGCTTAAGACTTAGAACTTTTCCTCTCCTTCGCCCTTTTCCCTTTTTTTTAGTAACTAACCTATGCTAAGGTTCATTGCACATTGTAAAGCCAAATTCAATAACTAGATGGAGTCCAAGATTGTTGTTTGAACCTCCAGCCAGTGCATAACAACTTCCCATCCTAAGAACTCCATTTTAAGATCCAACTTCCATGCTTTGTCCTTGCTTTGTATTTTCTGTAAGACCGCCTTGTGATTCCAGCAAATCACATCAAACTACTGAGGTATCTAAGCACTGTCATGATCTGACATCCGAGAGGCCTTGTGATAGTGTTCTGCAATTCGATTGTGGGAGATTGTCTTTCAAGAGAGGTAGTGCAACTACGCACTGCCTGTGTTGAAAAGTGCATAAAAACACCATCAACAGGTACCTCATTTTCTATGCCTCAAAATTTGTGCCTTAGTTTGAAGTCAATTTTTTTTTATCACAGATTCCTTTTGGGTTTTGCGAGATCTCAACTGGGTTGCTTTCAAATTTTTCTGGGTACCTCATTTTCTGTGCCTCAAAATTTGTGTTGTCAAAATTTTCTGGGTATTCTTCCATCTTTCTGGGTTTTCAGTAAAACCTCAAAATTCGTGTTCAGGTTTTTGTATTTCTATTTTCTTTGCATTATCTTTCCTTCACCAGTTTGACCGCGAGGTACGTGATGGCATCTCTCATGAACATAATGCTCGAAAGCAGCCAGAAGTTCAACAGGAAGAATTACAACACCTGGAAGCAACGTATGTTGACAATATTTGAATATAGTTGTCTCGATTAGGTTGTCTTGGGGCACTCACCTCGACCCACTATAGCCGGAAAAGATCAGGACAAATTGGATGAACGCAACCAAGAAGTTGTCATGCTCATCAAGCTTTCCGTCACTCACGATCAGCTGCCGCAAGTGTCGTCAGGCAAAATAGCTGCTGAGGTATGGACAACCTTGAAGGATCTTCATGAAACATCAGATAAGAGTCATGCATTTTTCCTTAAGAACATGTTTTTTTCAATAATGATGGATGAGAAGCACACTACTCTTCAAGAGCATCTGACAAAGATCAAAGAGATTCGAGACTAGCTGGAAGCCATTGTACGAAAGATGGAGGAAGAGGACATGGTCGTCATTACTCTAATTGCCAAAATCTTATGAGCATTTCATTGAGATGCTCAATATTACTTCAACAAACGTTGACTTGAAGTTTCTAGACTTGTGTAACAAGCTTCTACAACAGGATCATTGGAGACAGCAGTTTGGAAGCAGTGCTAGTTCATCCTCCACAGAGCAAGCATTCTCAGCCAAATCTTCTACTAAGAACAACAGGAAGCCTCAATCTTCTTAGCCGAAAGGCTCTGGTTCTTCTCAGGACAGCAAGAAGAAGAAGAAGAATGTTTAGTGCAATTATTGCCACAAATACGGTAACATTAAGGTTGATTGTCGCACTCAGATGGCTTCTGAATAAAAGAAGCAGGGAGGATCTCAACAGAAGGCACATGTCGCCGAGCACACTGAGCAGAAAGAGTCTGCATTCTATGCTTTTATGGCCAAGAGAATTGCACATCCGGTACATTCTTTTGCCTGGTATATTGATTTCAGGGCTTCGCGGCATTTTACTCATTGTCGGGATTGGTTCACCAAGTTTGAACCATTCTCAGATTCTGTCATTTTCGGAGGAGGTGAAGAGTACATAGTTGCTGGTAAGGGCACTGTCCAGATTCACTCAGGAGGAAGAAATGTACTCTTTCTCGATGTCTACTATGTTCCCGGCATGGAACATAATCTCCTCTCTGTTAGTTAGATCATCCGGCATTCTCCCCAGTTAGATGTTGTTTTCAGTTCGTCCACTTGCAGCATCGTTGATAGGGAGATTCATACAACAATTGCGATGGGACTTGAGGATCATGGTCTGTATCGACTTGTTGATTATGATGATTCTTAGGAGCACGCTCTCGCAGCCCGAAGTACAACCATCAACAAACTTTTGCATTAGCGTTATGGGCACTTGAATGTCCACTACCTCTCTCAGTTATCTCTGGAGGGTCTTGTTGCTTGTCTACCTGAGATCCAAACTAAAAATCATGGAGTTTGCAGTGCTTGTCAAGCTGGCAAGCAACATCGGACACCGTTCTCGGATGGTGATTCTTGGCGAGCCTCCAAGGTACTTCAATTGGTTCATGCTGATGTATGTGGGCCAATGAATACTCCTTCCATTACTGGGTCCAGGTACTTTTTATTGTTTGTTGATGATTTCAGTCAAAAAATGTGGGTGTATTTTTTGAAACATAAATTAGATGTGTTCAGCACATTTCAGCAGTTTAAAGCCTTAGTTGAGAAGGAATCCAGTTCTCACATTGTTACTCTATGGTCAGATAATGGGGGGGAGTTTTGTTCAACTAACTTCTCTACTTTTTGTGCTGCACACGGCATTAAGCACCAACTTACCACACCCTACACCCCTCAGCAGAATGGTGTCGTTGAACGTAGGAATCACACCATTACTGAAATGGCTCGTTCTATGCTCGAGTACAAAAATGTACCTAAGAAATATTGGGCTGAAGAAGTATACACTGCCGTCTACCTCTTGAATCGGTCACCTATACAGGCCGTTAAGAAGATGACTCCAGAAGAAGCCTAGTCAGGACGCAAGCCTAAGGTGGGCCATCTAAAAGTCTTTGGTTCTACCACTCATGTATGGATTCCAGATGCTAAACGTGCCAAGTTGGACTCTAAGAGCCAGACACTTATGTTTACTAGCTACAATGACAATCACAAAGCCTACAGGTTGGTTGATGTGGAGACAGATCGTCTCATATTCAGCTATGATCTTGTGATTGATGAGACTACTAGTCCATTTGTTCCTACCACCAGTCCTGCGGATCAGCCTACGAAGGTTCCTGATGAGGGTGTTCGTCTTCCTCTTGGTTCCCATGATGGGAGGGCTTCAGAGCATTCTGACTCTGAAGATGAGGAGTCTACTAGTCCTAATATCACACCACCTGACTTTTCTCAGGATTCACATCCAGATGACCTTGAACATTCCAGAAATCCCAAATGATGCTATTACTCCTGTTTCAGATGTTGGCACTTCTACTCGTCGGCCTAAGTGGTGGGCCAAGACAATCGGCGATCTTCATGATGATGAACTCATTGAGGGCAGATCAACTTTTAGCAAGAGCAAGCAGCAACACACAGTTAACTTCGCTCTTATGGCCAACATCCACAGCATATATGAGCCTCAGACGTATTCAGAGGCTAAAGGAATTCCAGAGTGGGAACAGGCTATGTAGACAGAATATCATAGTCTTATGAAGAATCACACCTGGGTTCTTTCTGATCTTCCTCCTAGGAAGAAACCTATCAGCTGCAAATGGGTTTACAAGGTCAAGTATCATGCAGATGGTACTTTGGATAAGTACAAATCCAAATTGGTTGCTCGGGGATTCACATAGTGGGAGGGCATTGACTACGAGGAGACCTTCACTCCTACTGCCAAGATGAGCACCATTCATCTTCTTCTCGCTATTGCAGCCCAATTTGGTTGGATAGTTCATCAGATGGACATCAAGAGTGCCTTCCTCAATGATGATTTGTAGGAAGAAGTCTACATGACATAGCCTCCTGGTTTCAAGGTTGTTGGCAAAGAACATCAAGTGTGTAGGCTCGTGAAAGTGTTCTATGGCCTCAAACAGGCTCCCCATGCATGGTACGTCAAGATTGATTAGTACTTGGTTGATCATGGTTTTCAGTGCAGCCCTTCTGACAGTAATCTGTATGTCAAACACTCTGGTGATGATATTATTTTTCTTGTTGTCTATGTTGATGATTTGATCATTACTAGCAGTTCGGAACATTTGATTGCAACAATCAAACATGATTTCTATCAGACTTTTGACATGATAGATCTGGGGCTTCTCCATTATTGTTTAGGTATTGAAGTTTGGTAGACCGATGGTAGCATCTTCATCTCTCAGTCAAAATATGCCAGAAGTTTGCTTGACAAATTTTGGATGCAGGACTGCAAACCTGCTTCCACACCCATGGAGAAGGGGCTGAAGTTGTCAGCCAACTCTGATTCACCTCTGGTCGATGAAACGACCTGCAGACAACTAGTGGGCAGTCTCATCTACCTCGCTGCCACTAGACCAGACATTAGTTTTTCAATGAGCTACATCTCTTGCTTCATGACAACTCCTAAAGCTGATCATTGAATTGCAGCGAAGCGAGTGCTGAGATATGTTAAAGGCACTTCAGACTATGGCATTCTGTATGGCAGATGCAAGGATCCAAAGCTAATTGGTTACACAGACTCAAATTGGGCAGGTTCAGTGGATGACAGAAAATCTACTTCTGGGTATGTATTTAGTTTGGGTACAGGTGCTGTAACATGGACCAGTAAGAAGCAATAGGCAGTGGCTCTTTCCTTGACAGAAGCTGAATATCGAGGAACTGTTAAAGCAGCATGTGAGGCAGTTTGGCTTCATAGGATGCTTTCTGACATGCACATGTCACAAGCAGGACCTTCTCCCTTGTACACTGATAACCAAGGGGTGCTCAAACTGGCCAAAAATCCAGTCTTCCATGAACGTACCAAGCATGTCGAGCTTCATTGTCACTACATCCGCAAGCTGGTAGAAGACGGATCAGTTTAGCTGCAATATGTTCCAACAACAGATCAACCTACAGATATTCTCACCAAGTCTCTGAGCCCAGACAAGTTTGTAAAATTTAGGGGGCAACTTGGTGTTGTTGACGGATTGACCATTAAGGGAGGGTGTTAGAATAATATATTATTCTCATATTTTTAATAGTCAATGTTAGTTTAGGTTAAATTCATTACTGTTGCTACAATAATAGTAGTTAGGTAGACACATTTAATATCTACAGCTTCTTGTAAGCTCTATATAATGTAATCTTTTTTTCATGTTAATGTAAGAAGTTTTTTACCATGTCACATAACTTGTTCAAAAGCACCTGTTTTAGGCTTTTAGCCATAGCAGCAAGGTAGTGAACTGTTTGATAAAATGCTTTGGTAGACATGTATGAAAAATGTGGTAGCATAGACAACTGTCACCATCTGATATTTATGCAGTTGTATGTTTTATGCAATGTAATCAACGATATGAATATAACCAACAAAAATCTATTTTCTATAATTCATGGATTGAACTCTATATTTTATTTGCTCTCAATGTTTGTATGCTATGGAAATGCCATTAATTTTTTTCAAAAGTAGTTTCTGACTGTTTTTCTTCACAATTTTGTGTTTTTTTGTAAATCCAATTTTTTCCCGATCTCTTCTGTAGGAACGAGACTATGGAGCCACACACTATGGGAAAAGAAAGCGACAAGGAGCAAAGGGAGTGCCATAGGAACTGCGACTTGACAAGCCTAACAGATGGTGAGCTTGATGACAGAATCAAGATACTTTTGAGATTAAAAGGTTTAGTCAGCTGTCAATTGCATGATAGGGGTCAGTGAGCTTGATGGTGAGCTTGAAGATAGAAACGAGATACTTTTGAGACTAAAAGGTTCAGTGAGCTGTAAATTAATATTTTAAGGTTTTCTTGTATTTTGATATATGTTGCTTGCATTTTTTTGGGATGGAAGGTTTGTGTGGATTTAACTAGGAATGGTAGTAATGGCTGCTTGGGGTGGTTTACTGTCACATGGAGAGCCTAAACCTGGAGATGAAGTGCTAGTTTCAGCTGTAGCAGGGGCAGTTGGACTTTTAGTGGGGCAATTGGCTAAAATCAAAGGCTGTTGCATTGTTGGTAGTGCTGGTAGTGATGAAAAGGTGATGTATATTGATCTTCTGCAAGATTTACTTAAATGCTTAGCCTGGTTGAGGTCGTATGCCTTTGAAAATGCTTCTAGCTATGTTTCTATAACTTGTCAAGCATTGATTGTTCTCTTCTAAGATTTCATATATGTGATTGCAAACAGAGTATTTTTGAATGTTTTGTAGAACCCATCTAGATTTGTTTGATGGTTATGATTTGAAATTTAATGTTCAGATAAATTTTAGTATATTTTGTTTATATCTCTTTTATGAAAAAGAAAATGTTCAAAGCAAACAGGTGTAACTGCTATACCATTTGCGGATATGAGAAATTTTGTCACTTAACGGGCTTATGTATGGCTTCATCTACCAATGTTTGGGTTTCCATCTAGCACTCTGACTCTAACGTTCATATGCTCCTAGTTGAAAGTTAATATAGTACTTTTCTAATGTTAAAAGTTATATCATCTAAACTTTTTCATTTTTATACCTTAAACAATTCAGTGGAGGGGACAACTCTTATGAAAGGGATGGAGGGAGGAATAAGTTGAACATAGAAGGTGACTCGAGCATGATAATGTATAGCCTAGTTGTTGGACGTGATTACCTTAAGTGTCTCAGAAAGAGTCAAGAAATTTGATGTCGTTACCTCTTCTCATAGTAGGAGAGGAGGTCATACGGCTGATTGGGAAACCTATCTAAGGCTTGGTCTGATGGAGAGAAAATATGTGCGAATTAAACAGTGGATTAGTCCTTCACCAAGTCCAACACAGACTTTGTTGATAGGGATCTATTGGCCTAAGAATCAGTTGGCCTTGTATCAGATGTTTAGGCATTTATGATGTGGTCAGGTGGGATATTCCTGGTACTGAATGTAATGCAAACGGTTAAAATAATATAATTAACCGAAATCATGGGGAGTGACTTACCTATAGATTCTGCGCAAATTGTGTTGACCTATCAATGATGCCAATGAGAGAAAATGGCCGGAGCTCGCAGGAAACTAGACCAATGTTCGTACTATTGGTGCTTCAATCTCTAGACCAAATTGTCGTAGTGTTGCTGCTTCAATTAATTCACAGTAAAGGGGTGGAAACCATTAGTGGCGGGGGAGGCAGTAAAATATGGCGAGAAATATACCAGGGAGGAAGAGTTTCGAGGAGCGGAAACCATAATGGTGAGGGAAGCATGCAACTTACCTGAAAATTTTGCACAAATCTCTGTTGATCGATGATGTCTAGGACATTGATAATAAAAAAAGGTAATGAAATAGGGATGTTCACAAACCCTAACTATCGGCAATGTCAAAGGCATACAGAAGGCAGATATTTTGGGCACGAACTCCCATGTAGGGTAAACAAATGAAGAAGGAAGGTGGCGAAGGAGAGTTATTGCATAACAGAGGTTGCACAACTACCATGGACATTAAACACGACCTACCTGCCTCCCAAAATGATCAATAGTTTCTGAAAGATGCACAACCTTGCCAGGCGCCTCCGTGCTTTCCAACCGTTGATGGTGAAAAAGAGATTAAACCCTAACAAAGTAGAATTGAAGACTCCCATAACTATCATCCCAGAGTAGATGACCAGTTATTGCACAGTTGTAGTAAATTCTGCGGATGGTTGGCCACGTAGATCACTGCTCATAGCGAACAAGTTGTTGCATCTCGCCAAATTGGAGTGAAACGTCAATACTAGCGATGAAGAGTTTGGAGGAGCGAAAAGAAATAGCAATAGGGAAAGTGCCAAAAAGGGGCCAATACAGCTAGCGAAAAATGATGAACGACTAAGATTCATTCCATAGTAGTTCATGCCCTGTCCTGCAAATTTAGCCGTCGATAGACAAAATGCATTCTGCAAACCTCAACAAGGGAATGCCTTAGGTGTAATAACAACAACATTAATAGCTAGAAACAAAAAAAAGTGAGAGTCTACAAGGTACACGATCAAGCAGATTCGTTAGAGTTTGAATGGTAAAATAGTTGAAGTCGATGCTCATAGGATTCCTCTATCAGTGCTCTTATGCGAAACTCCATTGCAGATCCGCAACGCTTCTTCTGCTGCAAACCGGTTACTATGCTCTATTCTTTCTAGGCCAAACGCATTCTACCCATAAGAAAAAAAAATGGTTCAGCCTATATTATCTTCTCGAGCATGGTTCTCTTTTGGTAATTTCATTCATATGAGAACATGGTGGCGATAAATTCAAAGATTAATAATGAAACTATCGTTATATTTCACGTGAAATTAAAACATGTATAAATAAACTAGCAATCACATCTTGGGGTGCAATAGGTATGCTGAAGACAATATAGTGAGCTTTGTAAAATTCATTGCAATCTATTGCATAATGTCAGGGAAATGACAAATGAAAATCATGTTTTTCTAAAATTTGAGCTTATTAATCTGAAGACTGATAATCAATTTGAGCTTATTAATCTGAAAATCAATTTGTACATTGACCTAAAATAAAACATGTCCTTTCATAAATAGAAATAATGAACATGGAAAGAAAAGAACAATAATTAAGTAAAACATACAAATTTCAATTCAAGAAAAACTAAAAAGAAATCCTAAAGCAAATACTTACCTAAAGCGTTCAAATCAATGTGAGGTTGGGAACTAACCCACAAAATTATGAGTATAACTCTTTTCATTAAATCTTTCAAAATTCTTAATGAATTATCCCAATGGTGAGCAAATATATGCTTTACTTTGTTCTTTTTAACTGCACTAAACAAGAGTAGTAGGTATAGAAGCTATATTGGACAAATTATATATTCTTTTTAACTGCAATGTTGAATAAAATTGAATATTTGTTGTTGTAGATGGGTTTATGACTGTAATAACTTATATTTGGAAGGGTAACTTTACCGTTGAGAAAGTTTTTAGAGTTCTTACTATAATATGGTAGTTTCTTTTTATAGCTGCAAAATGAGAGGAATCATGCACAAAGCTTAACTCTCTTTTTTGAGTTAAAGTAGTAATTAGAAGTGGGATTTGGGCCTTCACTAGTGCAGACTTTGTTGTTCCAGACATTATTTGTTATAGATTTCTGGGATAGATTTGTTATATTTTAGAGACATAGAGAATACACTTAATATGTTGTTTTAAAACACAGTAAACGGGTACTGCAGGCGAAGGGTAACTAAGTTGGATTACAAAAATTACTGTGTTATGCATCATAAATGTTGGATAAAATGCAACCTTGTCCCCGTTTGGACCCTATTAAATCACATGCGGCCAATAACCTCAAAATTATTCTATTTGGGTGGTGTTTTATCATTGCAATTAACTTTTTGTGAAGAATATGTGAAGCTCTCATTTTAAACACTATATGGGCTCTAAGCCTACCTGGTTTTGAGCCTGGATCTTTTATGTGGTGACATTCCCACCCAGCTTGGCACATATTGCTTTTGGCATCTTTACTTACTAAAAGTCTACATTATATAAAATAATATTTTGATCTCCTTCATATTAATTTTGTAAAGCAATAACAAAAGCTGATACTCATGATGCATGAAATAAGAGAGTATGATAGATTTAAATTAGTAGATAACATTTGCTACAAATATTTGTATTGCAATTAATATTTAAGTATAATGGGAGACCATCTTGCAGCTAGCCAGGCTTAAGAACTCAGTCTAGTGGCACTGCATACCTCCAAGCGAATTACAATAGAATTGGACTTCTAACTATTTAAAAAAGTTTCCAAAATCCACTTCTTGTTTTCTTACATAAGCTCTACACAACTTCTACTTTGTCCCTCTGCCAACTGGCCAATCTTTATTTAATCAGTCATCAACTTCTTTCATATCTCGCCATTGAAATAGATCAATTTTTCTATTTATATATTGATGTAAAAATTTAAGACAATTTTTTTCAAATTCATGGACTGCTTATTAAACAACAATCGCCTTTATTGAACCAGGTTGTAGTTTTGAACAGGCCAAGCTTATTCTAGCCATTGAGTCATCCTTCAACAGGACTGCTAAGCATCAACCGCTCCTGTGGTGATGGTGGGCACTCTCATAATATATGTTCTAGCAGATCTTAACACCAAACCAACTAAATTGAAGTTCCATCAATCCTATCAAATCCCATTTGCATTTTTCCAAAACTGCACTAGTCAGTTAGAAAATAGGTTCAATTCCTGAATGAATTAAATTGCAAACCAAGCTCAGAAAAACTGTATCTCTAAAAGAATTAAAGACAAAAAAAATAAAATTATTTAGGACTCTCAAACTTCTTGGAGCCTTGAAAAGAATACTATAATCAAACCTCAAAAACTTTTTAACTTCAAATTATAAACAAATCATTTATCGTGCTTACGATCATTTTTATCATCCTTCGCTGCTAACAACTGTTTATAAAAAGCTGAAGCTGCTACATTTAATGAATATAACCATGATATGTAGAGCCTAACATGTTGAATTCTAGAAAAAAGTTGAATTCTATTTATACTTGAAATGACCCTTATATCTATAATTTTCTCCCTGAATGCCTGACAACAATACTTTATCAGAAACCAGAACAAGCCCTATTCATTCACGTGACACTCCTTGCTAGATAGCCTTGATAAGTTTGATCCTCCACCATGTTCCACATTTGCAAATTCTTATAGAACTGCACAATAAACTCTTCTGTAGCTTTGTCCACGTCTTGTTCTCTTATAACAAAATTATTACACATGATTATCTTTGCCATAATTTTCATCAGGAGATACTGTTGCACTTGCCAACGAAGCCCCAACCAGGTGATGCTCTAGTTTCAAAAGGGATTTTTTTATTTCCCCCTGAATATTCACTAAGCCCGTTACAGATAAATTTCAATACTTTCTTCCCCTTCATCTTCCAAATATAAGAAATAGCAGAATTACAACACTCTAATAACTTATAAGAGAATAGCAGAATTATAACTCTCTAATAACTTATAAGAGAAAAATTATGGCTAACTATAACAGCAATATATTCCTAAGAAAATTCTTGAGCCCAATAAACCTCACAAGTCTTATGTCTTCACAAAGAAAACAAAAAATTCAAACCACAAAACAACTTGGAAGCCATTCAAAACTCTAAGAGAAAGATGGTGAAGCTATATAAGATTCCTAAAAGCTAGGGTATATACAACTACTATTAGTTTATGTTGCTTTATCGAACATTTGGAATTAATAATTAATGGCATATCCTACTATTTTCCTTTGTTTTTATTTTGGTCAAACACTGCAGGTGCATGGAAAGCCACCAATAAAATGACAAATAAAGGTAAAAGATCACTGTTTTGGACTAGAAAACTTAAAATTGCTGGAGGAGAGGGGCCAGTAGTTGTGCTAGGTCCAATAGTCATGCAGTCAACTCAAGAAATTTTCCCATTCAAGTTATTATTTCATCTATCATGAAAATTATTTTCTCACAAAAAGATTGATATGCAATATTTGAGATACAGATCAGTATTTGGGCATTAAATCCACATTTAATACAACAAAACATAGGATATTATAATAGATAGAACAAATTTTGTGAATCTGGTATAATACAATTAAGATTTCTTAGGACATGTCATTATTGAGCAGAAACAAATGCTAGCTTAGCGTACATTACACCAATCTATTTTGTAGCCCAATTTAACTTGATATTTTGACACAACTTTTACAATTAATAAAGGTTGAAGGCTGAATCTAATGCCATATATCTTGGGAAGCCCTCTTAGGCCATTTTTCACTAGGTGATATACTTACAGTAACTTGAAAAATGTTAGCTCCAATTGAATCAAGTTCTTCAATGTGTGATTCAGAACAACTCCAGTCAATTCAAATAAACATAGAAAATAAGATCTACGTGCAATATTAGAGATGCATATTTATAATTTGGCACTACTTCTGAATTAAATCCATTATAGCATCAGATATTACAATATGATTGAATAACTTAAAGAACCAGACATAATACAACTTTTACAAAAATGAAGACACAACTTCAGATTTTTTCCATATATTTTAAGCTCTCAAAGTTCAAAAGTAATATGGCTGGCAATCAAAATTCAAAAAGTAAGGTAGATTCCATTGGATTTTTCCAAAGCTGTTTAGAAATTTGTTTAGTTGTTTCAACTAAGGAAACAATCAATTGTCAAAACAAACATATGTTAATATCACAACCTGAAAAAAAGGGTTTTCTATTTGTGTAAAATGGAAGATAAGCAAACTGTACTACATAACCTATAGCGAACCAGCCCTTGAAATAATCAGGGGATCAAAACCCATAAAAACCAATATGGTATAACCCCCTCTTTTGTGTCTTACTCATTCCAGAATTTGGCAGTTTGTAGATTCAGATTCATAATTGGAGGGTGGAATCCTCTTGCTAAAGTTTAATTTTTCTTTTTAATATAAAACTAAAAAAGTATAAAATAATAATCCATAAGAATTAGAAAATGTAAGTATTACATATTTATAGCTATAGAATTTCAATTAATTAATATGACAGTTAACTAGACATCTAATGACAACAAACTAAAATTAACTGAATATAATTAACACCTATATATTATTTGATGACACATACTCAACATACATGCAATTCTGTCAAACAGTTAGAAAGCATATATTCCAACAACAATAAGAACACTTGCGATATGGAGAGGAGCGACAGAGTTCCTTTAACAGAAAATGGGTGGGCACACATAATTTTACATTGGCAAGAAAAACAATCAACTATGTGAAACTCTCATAAAAGAGGTAATATATCATTTGAGGTTCTGTCAAAGGTAACTCAGGCCAGCTATTCAGAGAGCAATACATATAATAGATGCAATGTAACATTTGTACGAGCATAAGGCTGGCTGCCAATATCAGTTTTGAAGTATGCTACAAGAAACTGAAAAAAAGGACAAGGCAGTGCAGTGGAAAGCTTTAAAAATTATAAAATTAATATGAATTATATATCTATTGATTGCCTGAAGATAATTAATAAAATTTAAAGCACTTCAGACTATTCTTTTGCCTCATCCTCTATTATAATACTTAATTATATTCATTTATACATAATGACTAATATTATAAAATATTGAAAACAGAAAACAAAATATAAAAGAGGTGGCCAAGAAAAATGTGACAATATAGGTTTTTGATAGAAAGTAATTTGCATACTAGGCCCGCCAATAACCTTATTCTTAAGAGATGACCAGGTAGGCTATAGACTGGGCCTTCTAATGTCAATAGTGGAAGATGAATTGACAGACTTTAATGGCAGATGATTTTATCTATAACTGTTTCTTAAATTTACTTCAGTAAAACACACCCAGAAGTGTACCTAAATAAAAAATCATCTCATCAGACATCTCGGGATCGCATTCTATAAAAAGATATATCAAGGTATTTTTTCTTTATTCAAGAATAGAAACTATCTAGGCTCTAACAGAGGATCTTTAAACAAATAATCAAACAAAAACAGAGTCAAGAGGATTCCCAACAAAGAAAAAAACTTTTGTTCAGGGTAAAAATGTCTGATTCCAAGAGGTTCATACAATGATAGATAATGGGGATGCAAACATGGAAATGAGAGACACTAGACAAGACATCCAATAAACATCCTTTGCAGTGGCTGCCTCATAAACTCATATGAAACCATGGCAATCGCTATAAATATACCCATAACCAATAACAACAGTGCTACCATTTTAACCTGCGAATTGAATGAGACAAAAATTATAATCAGTTATTACATCTTCTGAAGTATATATGTTAAAATCACTAAAATGAGATTAACATTTCTAATCATAAGAGACCCTTTAACATTTTTAATCCTAGGAGACCCTTTAGGGCTTTTCGACTGACATATGGTTTCTCAATAACCACTTGAAATTCAGAGTTACTAGAGCTTCTTGGGAATGTAATATCACCTTCCCCTGCTCCCATCCTTGCCCAGGAATAAGAAGAAAAAAGAAAAGATAGATAAATTTGATATGTTCAATAGGAAAACATCATTGCAACAGAATACACATTGTCAGTATAATGTATTTGGATTTTTAATGCATGTTGTCATAGTTTTTTTTTGTTTGGATCTATGAAAATGACTTTAGAGAACCATACCCATATATAACAGTCAAAATTTAACCCAGTTTCTAGGCTGCTCCAGAGAAGGGCCAAAATAACTGAAATCTACCAATTTTCTTTACAAAATGCAGTCACCAGCTTCACTATTCTTGTATATATCTATACTATTTAATATATATCCCAATTCAGACCTGATTACCAGTAGTAACCTTATCATCATCTCTAGAATCCAAACTCCTAGCTGCCAATGCTAAAAACCAGTTCACAGCCACCATAGGATCACCACCAGTAATGGTCATCAAGAACTCAATTTTCCATTTAGCATAAAGCTCTTGGGCATTGTCATCTTTCCCTAGAGTTCTGATTATGAAGGACACCTAGGGTCTAGAATAAGATAGATTAATTAATGGTCATGCTCATGAACCATGATGAATCCCAGCCCCAAAACTGCATCATCCAGAATCTTTTTCATTCCATAGGGTCACCATGGTTTGATCAATTTGTTCAGCTATGACCTTATCAGTTCTTTGGACTCCCCCACATTTAGAAGAACTGCCAAGAACATTGATGAGACACCAGTATTGACTCTGTAATGGTGGGTTGAAGAAAGAAAGGTATTACCCAACACCATTCTTACAACATGAAACGCCAGCACTAAGTTTGATTTGAATAATTTCTTTAACCTGTAGTCTGTCACCTCTCCCAGAAACACAATCTTCTGCTTCTTTGCACTTAGGTATACCATGGAACCCATCTTGCATGAACTGAATTCCATACAAAATTAGATAATGCTAATTAATCTTCCCTAGCAGCGAGAATGATGTTTCCATAATTATAGATATCCCTTCACACAATATCTTTCTGTACAAGTCCCAATGGTAAGCATGTTGAGTTACACATATCATCTTTCCATTATGTTTGCAGTTAACTTGGTTGATTGAGTAAAGACGGAAGATCAGGAGCAATAACTTGCCACGCGCGTGGGGAACTGTCACAATGAAATTTCTGCTGCATATCTATTGCCATGTTGACCAGCTCATATGGAGTCTCCTTTTCCTCTTAGGGATGGAGGCAAGGAAAAATGGGAACCCAAAATGGCAACGCCTACAAGTATCCCCAAAAACCTAGAAATGTTATTTGAGAGGAGAATACATCCTCGAAATGATATTTAAGTAGGAGAATAACACATGCATGGATAGGGGAAGAAGAGCTGGGAAGGTGTCAAGTTGAATAATATTTAATGGATTGAGATGAAAGAAAAATAGAGCGTGAAATTAAAAAACGTTAATTGTTGGGTATACCCGTGCTTCCTTTTGAGAATATGCAATATAGATGCAGATGTAGAAGGCACATGAAACTTTAATGCCACATATCACAACCTTGACCAGGTCGTGTGCTCTATATGCCTCTTTCATTCTGCACTTATGCAAGCTAAAATGTTAGCCATTTTCTGTATGGAGAAGCATGATCTCATCCCTATATATAGTTGGGAATTTTGACAGATATTTCAAAGACCCTTCAATTAAATTATATTCAACCACGTAAGTGCCAATTACTTGAGGATAGCTTACAAGTAAACACATACGAAGTTTGAACATGGAAATATGTAGCAATTCCAAAGAGCTTAAGAAGAATCCTACATACCTGAAACCTAATGAAGCAGGTCTAGAATATGGAATAGTCCTGAAGGTCTCCTTGAAAACATAAAAATAATATAAGTACTTCCAGGAGACCTACACGACTCTTTATAGTGGTAGACATTTAAACATAAGTTAAAAGACTGATGAAAACTCCCATTAAAATAAAAGAAACATGTTCAAGTATTACTTAAAAAGTAAGGAAATAAAAGTTGAAGGAAGGGCTACGTGCCTTATAAGTTAGAAAATTAAGTACTTAGTATTTTCCATTTATTAGACTTTAGGTTAATTTATTTCATTTGTTAGATTTTAAGTTAATTTATTTTATTTTATTTTAAATTATGGTTAAAAAGGGAAAAAAATTATATGAGTAATTTCTTTCAAAAAATAATAATAATAAGGTTATTAAATTATACACAGATAATGTGTAGATGATACTTAATATTGGTATTTAGGATGTTATAGTTTTTTTTTAAATAGGGCAATATGATTAATTAATTAATAAAAGTTTTGTATGGGTATGGAATTGGCTAGGGAAAATTGCTTTATGTTCTAAAGGAATTTAATATTATTAGATGGATACTTAGTCTCACATGAATCTAATTAAGACTACTATCAATATTTTGATGGTGACTAAACGATAATGTGTTACCATCCTTAAGAATTATTATCAGGTTATAATAATAATGTCATTAATAAGGATAATAATATTCTTAATCAAATTAATTCATGGTTAATGAGAAATAGTGTTATTTTGGTTTTGTTGGCGTAATAATCCTGTCATTATATAAGAGACGATTGAATAAAAATGATACTATTTATTATTAAATCACCTTTTAAACCACTTGTATTAGCACAAAATTTAAGCGATATTTTTTACAATTGACTCAATAAATTGAAGTGGGACCTACCACTTTATCCCTCAAGATATCATATAGTAAATCCTTAATTCCTCTAAACCAAACAAAGTGTGGGTGATCAATGTTTCCTATTCCCTTGGAATTGGAATTGACTAAGTCCTGTTTATATGATTCTAAGATGTTGACCAAGAGAAATGTCGAACCCTTGGGTATTATACCTCTATTAAACTATCATAACAAAATTTCAACCTAAAGTTATTAGTAAATAACAAGAAGGAAGATATTCGCTAGAATATACATTTGTGGCTCCTTACTAAGGGTTATAAAATTAAATTATTTGTAACCATTCCAATCCAACACTAATGATACTAGAGCACCCCAAGGAGAGCATATCTAATTAATTGAATCGACATCCTTACATTTAAGTTTGTGAATTATCTTCTTAAAGATGTACAACTCTAATCAGGTCTAGTGTTCGCCTTAATCTCTTTAGAGTATTAAATATCTTAATTAATAGTTAAAAAAATGTTGTGTTTGTTTAGCGAAAAAAATTAGGCATGACACTTATCTCATCCTCTCTCCATTCATCTCAAGACATATATTGGTACAATAAAAGAATCTACATATGCAAAATCATTTGGGGAATATCGGCATAACTTAGGAGTGTTGTCACCATTTTTTTCCTTAAGATTATTGGGGTTAACCTTGGAGAACATGTCCACTTGCAATAGTAATGGAAATCCTTTAAAGATGTTCTTAAATATTGCTAATCTTTATATACCAAAAAATAAAGTAGTAAAATAAAATTGCATAAAATAAAAAGTGTAAAATTGACAAGAATCTAGTTTGCAAGTGTAGGATAATTCTACTATTTTGTACTCAACCCTACTTGCCAAAATTAAACCTATAGAGAGATAACATAATATTCTAATCCTAGGGTGATTTAGAGAATATTATGATCCATCTTGGATCCCAATGTATTCATATTTTTAATCCATGGTAGATTACATTAATTATTTAGTTATAGAGATAAGTACATTTACTATGTTTAATTCACATTCAAATTCCTATAAATATTCAAAAATCATGTGCACTAATCTATAGCATTAAATTAGTCTAGGTTAATTATTGGTAGGTGCATGCATGCTATTAGATTAACATAGATTACACATGAGAAAATATTATTTTCCTTTACATTTTAGTAAACATGATTGATCCTTCGTCACTATTATTTTTCTAAGGCTTCTCATCAAAAATAGAGTTTCTTATATTTGAAATAAATACTAATTCTATAATCTTTTTCCAAAATTTTCTTGCGATTTTATTCTCATATGCTTATATCTCTTGATTATGGTTTTGTATACATTGTGATCTATATTGTTTCACATCCCATCCTGGATTATCTTATCAATAGGGTACACCTGGGAGCTTGTTCCTTGGTTGCTCTATATGTACACACTTCATATTTTGATAGGTTGTTAGCTTTCATTACACACCATCCTTGTATTTTTGAAATTATCATGGCACAATATACTAAGGATATAGATATGTGTTTTATATGGAGGTCTTATTTTATAATGTCCCATCTTATCCTCTTTCTTAGAGTTTCTTAGTGCTCAGTGATAAGTATTAGATAAACTCTTTATATCCATTGAAATGAGTATAATTATGATCATATGGACTGTGATAATTCTAAGTACATACTCCGTGAGGATATACCTTGAGATAGACCTTGGGGGATGAGAATAGATAATATACCCCCATTATCTACTGCCAACATTGCTATATATCATTAGGATTTTCATTTCACATGGCATGATGATAATACATTCATTAGTCAATACTTTTAGATAACATATCTCCTCTCATACATGATATTCAATATTATACATACCATGTTGAATCTATGGAAATTTATATTTTAAATCAAATTTATTTGCAAGGTGATAAATTACACCAAGTGGTGATCATTTTTTAGATTCTCTAGTAGAATTCATTAAAACTTTATAATCTTTATGTACATTGCATGATGACATTATAAGCATCAATAAAAAAATCTTAACATGATGATTATAATGATTTAATGGATGTATCCTTACATGTGAAATTATTCTTAATTTCCAATTATCAACACATATCTAACATTCCATTGTAGAGGACTATTATGAAACCATAAAAATCAACAAAGAAAACAATCAATAAAACCTAGTTCAATGATCAAATAACCTACTACTCAATAAAATGTATGCATAAAAAAAGTAAATGAAATAATTTATCAAAATTACCTCCACCAACATTCCTAACCTTACTAAATTTTTTGTAATAATGTTGTGATAAATACATGTGGATTTCTTTTAGCATAGAATAACCATGATAGAAAAATAGATGCAAAATAGATGCACGACTTGTAAAAATTTGTGGAGAGATTTCAATATTTGTGAAGAGATTGAATGAATAAATGATGGGTGTTTTATAGCTTTAAATTTTATCTTATCAACAATGTACGATGGCTAGAGAGATAAATGAATGAAATTTTTTGACAAATCATAATGAATGTGTAAGCGACATATGTCAAGATGAAGGGATAAGATGTGGAGTTAAGTGACAACATGGAAGTGATGACTATTTGAATGGATGAATGAAGTGAGAGAGAGTGAGAGTGGATTGAGGTTGTTTTTATTGATTACCTAGAATACTAAGAGGGGGGTGCATCAATATTCCATTAAACCATTCAAATGCAAACCATCCCATTATTAAAGCATATATAACTGCAAACAAGAGTGAAGAAATTGAAAGGAACATGATACCATAAGACACATCAACACCATATTCTTACATGGAAAATCCAAAATGGGAAAAACCATGGTGAGGATTATCGCACAATATAACATATATGGATATCGAATATTACAATGGCTCACTGCCAGGACACATTTTCCTTAAAGGCTCACATCCTATAATAGTTTATAAAATAGAGTATGGATCACATTAACTGCTTCTCTTAATAGGTTGAATTTTTTTTATTCTCTCTCTAGTCTAAAAGTAATGACAATTGTAAATAAATATTTTCTATTTATGCTCTAGTGGATCCATCCTTAACTTTTTGAAAAATCATATATTCTGACCATTTGAGTGATCTGTGACTCAATCGAGTCAATGCTATTTTTGATACTTTTAGTGGAATTGGACCATTTCAAAAAAAATGATAAAGTGAAATGACTTCATGAACACAATCCTTAAAAATATTTATGTTTTCCTATAATTTATTGTGTATACTAGTGCACCAATCAGATACTTCAGCCATTTTCTAATCAATTATCTCCATTAAGGCCTCTTGCTTTTTCTTCTACTCAATGTGTGAAGAATGGTCCTTAAAATAATTTATCAAAAGTTTCAATTTCTCTTTTGGAGGCAATGAACAATCTATGTTTACCTCTAGTAAACCTTCACAAGTTATCTTTACAACATCATATAATATTTCAGCCTTCTTCAAATGTTCTTGTAAAATCTATTTCATTGTTAAAGCACGTAAGATATCAACAAGTTGTAACTTATGAAGGGGAGAAATATTTAAAAAGTAAATTTTTCCTTCATAAGTAGGAATTTGTAGAAGCTAGGGTGTCACCACAAGTTGAAACTACATTTACAAAGTCAATAGGTCCTTAAAATAATCTAATGATAAAGAAACCTGACCTATATCAATAGAAGCATCTTGCTTCTCAATTTTTTCTCTATTGCATCCTAGACATTCTCAAAATTATCCTCTTTCTTTTTCTCATCATTCTCCTACTTCTCTTCTTTCTCATTTCCATTTCTATCTCCATACCAAATACTTCATTTTTACCATGCACATCAAATACATTTGAACTCCTTGTTGTCTAGAGGGTCCTTGTACTTCTTTCTCATTGGATATATCTTGCAAATTTTTAATATCCAGATGAGACATGGGAATGTGAAGGATCATCATGGAAAAAACAGGCCCTTAAGTGGTGAAAAATTCAAAAAAAATAGAGTTAGGCAATTTGATGTAAAAAATTGAATAAGTTATCTATATTATTTAAAAAATATGTAAAAATAGAATTTGTTGCAAATTTAATGTAGTTTCTAAACTACTAGGTTTATTTTCAAAAAAAGAAATCTATTTGGTGAAAATTTAAAATTTCAATGCAGTAGTACTTAAATTTCAGGGAAAAAATAAGAAGTAGGTGTCTGTCTGATCACCCTAACAACAATAAAATGATAATATTTTTTTATAATATTTTAGATATAAATGGAGGACTCATGTCCCAATGTGATGCATATTTTTGTAATTTTTTTCCAAGTAAATAATTAATTATGAATTTTTTTATTACACCTTTTAAAAAATATAAAAACTTGTATGTCTAACCACCTTAACTTGGTCAAAACTTCATGAAATTCATTTTTTTTAATCCTATAGTATGTGAAGCATAGAATGTGACGCATGTTCTGGATTAAAAAAATGTGATACTGTTTGAAAGCTATAGATGTTTTCTAATTAGCCTATCAATCAAGACTTTAGTTATAATTCAAATAGAAATTGAATAATAATTGTTTATTAAATTCAAAGTAAAGAATAATTTATATTGGTGGAAAGCTAAGAATCTCCTTTAAAAACCCTTTTCGTTTTACCAATTTTGGGTAAAAAAAAGGCGCCAGCCACATACCCTACACATACCCATCATATCACCACTTTTTGGCCCATCATGATCGTGCACATACCCACATAATTTTAGTTTCTTGTTCATTTGAATGCACTTGTTCATTTACTTCAACATTAGTGTCATGTTTTTCTAGAAGCTTCTATGAACCAACATCAACTTCAATTTGTAATTCATCAATGATTTTCTTTGTGGAATCTTCAGTTTCAATTCGAATCTTTCTTTTTAAATCTTCATTCATGCTCATCAATAGATCTATTTTTCTTTTGGTGTGCTGCTCCTTGACTTATCTCTAGACAATCTTCTCTTTTTTCTTCTCAGTAAATAGGAATCCTAGCCTTGTCAATTGCTTGTAGTTTCAGCTCTTCATCAACCTTGATGGCATCTTCTCTTCTTTGTCTTACAGCTTCAACTAGGCTATCTGAAGTTTTTTCTATATTGTCACTAAAAGGGATGTTCTTCTTTAGCATATATTCAATGAATTCTTTTTTAATTATGTTCTAGTACTATGGAGGAACATCTATATCTAGATCCATTGTATCATTCAATAAACCATATTTAACAATCCCGTCAAAGATTGCACCAAAATCTAGAGGGTCATGTTTGACTAAAGGAGTCTTTTTAGTATTTTCCTCAACAATCTCCTTTCCATTTTTTTTCTACAAGGAGACTTCTTCTTCTTCTCCTCTTGTTCTTTTCTCTCTTCTCCTAAAAATAAAATATTTTACTTTTTCTTCTTCATCCTCTTCATCATCATCCACATTCACAAGATTAATGTTTTCCCTTTTTTCTTGTTGCTTAGGTCTTGACTTCTTCCTCTCTATTTACATTGGTACTATAGTAGCAACCATCCTTCTAGTAGGAGGTATTTTATCATGTTTGAAAGGTTTAAGAGAAGTAGTAGTGGCAAAGATAGACCTACTTATCCTTCTAGGTCCTTATGGAGTTTGTGGAGTGGTGGTAAAAGCTTGTGGTAGTACCGCAAGACCCTCAAGAGTGCCATACATCTTTTCCAACTTTTTCTTCATCTTCTCCACCTTTTCCTCTACATTCTTCTTGATCATATTGTTGGTTATCTCATCATATGTTCCAATTATTAAAACATTGGGATCCCTAGGTTTTTTAAGAAGGATGTCAACATATTCAATCCAGTCAGGTCTCAAGACCTCGTAGGGAAACTTTTTTTATCCATAAAGTTCTTGGTTCAACTGTCTCCATGTAGCAATTGTCCTTATCCACCATAAAAGTGATATCATTCTTGTATCTTTCTACAATTTGTTAGGGTATCCTATCCTGCTTTTGCATTTCGTTTTGGGAAGTTTTAAAGAAATCCCAAAACATTGTGTCACATTGTTTGATATCTAGAAAACTATGGATGCGGTCCATGATTTGATGTAAAAAAGGAATATCCCTTCTCTAGACCATAGTCTTCAAAATAGGTGAAACATAGGGGTGATCTGACAATACTAGTTTACAATTTTTGGCCAAACTGGACACTGAATTGACTTTTTCTAACTAAATCTTCACTTTTGGGCACCTATAGTAGCTAAACCGTCAGGAATTTGAAGATGATGCAAACTAGTGATTTGTGACATTTTGTCTATAGATTCTAAATATATTTTAAAAAAAAAATTTGGAATCAAATTGCACTTCTTTTTTCATCTCCTTTGAAAACTAGTTTTTTTCAGTAAACACCATTTTTAAGGAGTACGCTCACTGTATAACACAATTTTTTTTTCATGAAGGATAAAAGTCTATTTTTTTCAAATTTCTACAATATCTAGTGTTTCCAATTAGTTTCATAGTGTTTTATTGAATATTTTTTCTTTAATCAAGTTTTGAAGTGAAACCAATTAAAATTCAGACATAGGCAGACTATATAACACAACTTTTTTTATATGTATCGAAATTCAATTTTTATTTTTTTTGGATCAAGGAATTCAATATCTAGTGCACTCATATTTTTCAAATATTTTTTTTTATAATCTAATATTTTTCAACATTTTCAAAATAGAGAGCTTGATTTTTGGTGAAAAACCCACATTCACAAGAAATAAATAATAAATATAATAATAAAATTAAATTTACTTAAAATTATACTTTTTGAGAAGCTTATAATAAGGAATACATACTTACAAAGAATAAATTTTAAATGAATTCATTTGATCCCCCATAAGGTAAATCAAATGTGGTTTTTTATCAACATTTTGATAGGTGTAAAGGAGACTCTGTTATAGGTATGGTTTAAAACTAGTTGGGTTCTATCCAAGGCGGTTTGATATAAGGTATTTTGATCAAATCCTCTTCAACTGGAATGCTTTAAATGGAAATTTTAAAGGCTTAAATAATTATATTTTCTAAAAATATGTGATTTAAGCAAAAATCAGAATCTCCCATAAATTGTAAACTAGCTTTGTGGGATCACCCATAGGAAAATAGGGCTTTGGGAGTTAAGTTTTGGGTAAGAAAAATATGGTAAGAAATGGACCTATTATCCTTTATTTCATTAGGAAATGAGATCCACACAAATAATTTAATTACAACCCTCAGGTGATTCAACTCAAGATGTGAATCTATAGATTCCTTATGACTGAAGGATGGGGTTAAGGTCGAACAACACTTTGGGGATAAAATAAAAAATAGTAAACTAACACCAAAATGCAATCTAACACTTGAAACAACAAGAATAAAATCAATACTAATAGAACCTACAATCAAATTACAGATCAAAGAAGGCCATATCTAAGTGTACCTTTCACCAAAAATGGGTTTTGAATGTTGACTAGGTCTCATTCACCTAGGGGAAAATGGGTCCACTATCGGGGATTTTTTGTGACTTCAGGAGCCTCTGATATAGATTTGAATCTTCCAATTTTTGCAAGTGGTAGTGTCAAAATTTCAAAAATAAATTCTCTAGATGATATTTCATGAGATGACAACTTTTATCAAAACTTTTACAACTTTGTCAACTTCAAATTTTCTCTTCAAGAGATCTTCAAGCCTTCTTCCACCTAGATCTACAAAAATAACTTGAGAGGATTTTTTATTTTTTGATGAATGGTAGTTTACCTTGTTCAAACCTCGTTTTGGTAATCAAACCTTCAAATGAATAAAATCCTGAAAGAGGGAATTAAGAATGAACAAAGCAATGTTACTACTCAAAAAACCCTTGAATAAACCTTGGAATGAAAGTCTCCAACTTGCATGAAATGACTTCAATGGACTTGGATCTTGAACTTTGAATCTTTCTTGAAATAGTGCTTTGAATGCTTGATTGGATCATGAAACCTACATCACCATATTAGCTCCAAAAATATGTATGATGCAAGAAGACTTTGACATGATAATTTGATTTTGGATGCTACAATACAACTTTGATAAATATTCTCTTGAATTCCTTTGATCACCACTTTAGCTCTTGTAATTTAACACTTGAAAATATAGCTTTCTCTCTTGAAAATATTAGGTGAAACATAGTGAAATAAACTTATATTTATAGGTATGTATCATCAAGTTTCCAAAATTCAAATAGCACAAGATGAAATTGAATTATAGATTTGAATATGTTAAAATACCACCAAAAACATTATTTAAATTTAAGTCCTAAGGTCTAGGGAGGACCCATTTACCCATGGGAAAATGGGTCCCAACTCCATAAACCTAGGACATGCATTGCTCAATCTAAAATGTTATGTTTAGGCATTAATGAATGTGGGTTTCCTCTTCAAAAAATATAATTAAATAGGCTTGGAAAATGAATTAAATAGAAATTTAATGCATAATTAACCTCAATCAATTAGGTAGGGCAATTTAATAAGTGTGAAAGTGTAAATAAATACATTTTACAATGCACAATTAAGTCCAGTTTAACCAGGAGGGCCCAAACAAGTGATAAAATGTAAAGGGTTACATTTTATGCACTACACTAGGAAATTCCTTCATGAAATAGAAAATAATATAAATAATCAGAGGGCAATACTGGAATTTGTAGAATTCTTCTTGATCTAAGATAAAAAATCAAAGAGCCCCCAAGATCTAAGATCTCATGGAAAAACCAACAAAGGCACAAAGAGACACACATTCCTATGTTAAACATATATATGTATGTAGTAATGACAAGATACTCAATCATACAATGTCAAAGACTCAAAGAAAGAGAAAAAAATTAAAAAGGTGTATCAAGCCTCAACTATCCAACATGATGTGGAACATCCCTCAACCATTTGTCCAAAAATGTTCACAAGTGGAACTTTGGCTATCCACTATGTATCAACAACATGCATGCTCACACAAGCTAGTGGAACTCCGAGTTTCCACTAGGTGATCCCCCAAGGGTGGAAAATGAGATAATATTATTAGGCTCCCATACCATACCAAAGCTATATCTCTGATAACTTCAATAAAGCACCTCAAAATAAAACACAAAGGGTTGCAAATGAGAGAATCTTATTAGGCTCCCATACCATACCAAATCTATGCCTTTGATAACTTCAGTAAGGCACCACAAAAAAAAAAAAAACTTCCATCTTCATAAGGCCTAACCATCTACATTATGCAAAGAACCTATGAACAAACAAGGCGGCTCCACTCGCAAGCAAAGTGTGTTATGCTTGGTGGCCTTGAAAAGGGTTCAAGCTTCACAAGGTTAGCAAGTTGTGTTATGATAAAAACTTATGAATAAAAACAAAAGTAAACATGTTCAAAGGGATTTCACTTAGTTCATTTAAGGTCTTCTCCTAGGGAACATCATGCCTAATGCCTCCAAGCGAGGACAAGCCTAGGATAAAAGATTCACAACTTAGGGAATGCAATGTATAGCATCACCACTAAGAGGAAAGTTGTATGCGAAGAAAGGTCCCACTCTCAAAGGACATCAAACCCAATGAAAACAAAAAGAAAAAGGCACATCACAAGAAGTAAGAAAATTGTATAATGAAACATAAGGAATTTCAAAATTTTCAAAAAATAATAATGCCTGTAAGCGTAGGAATGAGTTAAACCATCTAAACATGCTTCTACACCTCTAAATAAGACATTGCATCTAAGATTTAAGAAATTTAAACTAATTTAAACTAAAAATCTTCAGAAATATGTCCTTTTGCTCTCTAACTCTAAAGAGCTCTCTAATCTACTTTGCTCTCAGATTTTAGAAGCTAATTAGATTATTGAAATGACACTTAGAGAATGAGAATTCAAACTATTTCTATTCCTATATGATTAAATAATAAAACTACTGTAATGGGAGCCATGACTGCAAATGCTGAATGCTTGATGAATGCTAGATGAATGCTTGATTGCTTGATTGCTTGAATGCTTGGATGCTTGGAAAACCTGCAGAGTTAGATTGCACAAGTTAGGATCCTTTTCCTGTAGCCAAAGACCTGTATTTATAGCTTTCACGGCACTCATTTGTGAATGGAAAACACAACAGAGGTTGATATTCAATCTAGAGAATTGAATGGTATGAGATGAGAAGGTGGAGCTGATCATGAAGGATTGTTCCTCCCCATGAAAACACCAGGCAAGATCAGAGGAAAGAAGATTGATAGGATTTCCTGTAGGTTTGTCCCCGAAGCTCTTCCCGTGAATGATAGTTGAATTAATTAGATTTAAAAATCTAATTTTATTGGTGAGTGAATAGAGGTAAATGACTTTTTTGCATTTATTTAAATATTTTTGGTTTATTTAAATTTAGCAAAAGAGGAATAAATAATTTAATAAAACAAACTATAGAAGTTGTTTATTAAATTAAAATAAAAGTAATATGATAATTAAATTAAAGATTCTAGGATATCTTCATTTAATTAAGAAGAAACGTGATAAGGTAATTAAATAACACACATTATTGAAGCTGTGTATTTAATTTAAGATAGAATTTATGGATAAAGTATAGAAGAAATAATAATGATAATAATTAAATAAAACAAAGTATTTAATTTTGTTTATTTAATTAAGAGAGAAATAATATGATAAAATAGTAGAATTAATAATGAACTTAATATAAATAAATATTTCTATTTATTTACTAAGTAGATGAATTTAAGATTAATTAATCAAATAAGTCATATTTAATTAATTAGATTCTCTAGACCATTTTTAGGTGTCTACATTTTTCCCCTCTTTGAAGTGATGGGTTTACACATTGCTTCAAAGAAAATTTTACCTCAGCTGCCAGTATTGACGAAATTTTAAAATATGCCCCTGATTTATCCCAGATGTTGAATTTTGAAATGATAGCGATATATGCCCCCACGGGAGATAAATTGATGAATTTATGATTGATTATGATGATGATTTGATGATAGAGAAATGATTTATCTCCCGATAAAGAAATATTGATTCCTCTAGTTGATTATGATGATGATTGATGATCACGTCAGCTAATTGTTGATCCTGATAGATTAGAAGATTATTGATCTCATGATAGGTGAGATTCAATGATAGATTGATGATTGATTGACCTCATGATAGGCGAGATTCAATGATTGATTGATGATTGACCTCATGATAGGAGAGGATCAATGATAGATTGATGATTGATTGACCTCATGATAGGCGAGGATCAATGATAGATGCTCACAAGATTTGATCAAAGTCTCATAAGAGCTGATTCAGATTTGATTTGGCAATGGGGTTTGACCTCTTTCATTGATATGATATGCCCCAGTATAGGAGTGATTAATGTACTGAGACTTGATGATGCAAAATGATGAGTAGGCTAGGAGATGGGATGAGGAAGAGATAATGGAAGGAGAAGATGAAAAGTAAGAACAAATGAATTCAAGGATAAACGTGATGTTTCCCCAGTCAAGTTGCAAGCCAAGATTGATTGATGATGATGATAATGATAATAGTGTTGTTGATGAGGGAAGGATACATCCCGATGATGATGATAATGATTGGATAAAGGCCTGTAACAAGGTTGGGAACAAAACCAAGGATGCGATTAAATGATTTGTGCTAGACATAATAGATTAAGACTGGATGGAATTTGAGATGATTGAAATGAAAGAAAATGATTCAGAAATAGGTGATTAGGAAAACAATTATATATTATCCTAAGAATTATTGAAGAGATAGTGATATGATGAGGAGAGGGCATACATGTAGCTTTTGAGATTGAAATTGGTAGCTTTGAAACAATCTATAAGTGCATATGCAAGACTAATATGGATGCAATCTATTTTATCATGCAAATCTATTTTACCATGCAAATCTAAGTGTCATTTCAACAATCTTTTGATTTTGCTTTGTATCATCACTGAGCTTTTTAAAATGTTGAAAGAAAATACAAGCATCAATGATATGAGATAGACCAATGATGACCTAAGTATTTCTTTCATGATTTTTGATATTGCAAGCGAACACAAGCATCAAGGTACAATTAAACCGAGATGACCTGAGCATTTCTTGTGTAAACAGACAAGAATTAATCATTTTCTTAAGTGAATCGGAATGTCATCCATAATACTTGGTAGAGCACTTCCCGCGACAATTCACAATATAATAATGACTAACTCACAAACAACAAACAAAGAAAAGTATCATTCTCCTTCCTTGCTTCTCTAGTTCAATACATCATCGAGTAGCTCCAAAGAAATGATAAGCAAATGATAAAAATAAAAAGCACAATAATTCAAATTTTACTTAATGTATTTTCAAATCATTATTCAGATTAGATCATCAATGTTAAAATGTGTGTGCTGATGTTTGCATGATATTCTCAGATGTTTGACCAAATGATGTAACCTAAAGACCTATCCTAGGGGTCTCGGGGACTGATCAAAGATTAGTCTTGCCTACGTTATACACGCAGAGACCACGTAGTTCGACTGATACAGACTCTATTTTTGTATTTTAAATTTTATGAATGTTTTCGCATGGATTTTCTAATTTTCTGATTTTATTTTGATTTTTGATGGATTTTCTGATGTTTTTGGATTTTGATGGATTTTCTGATTTTTTTAGGATTTTTGACAGGTTTTTAAATTTTTTGGATTTTCAAGATATTTGATTTGGAATGAGATGGCATGACCGATTGAAGGAAAAAGATGAACCACAATAGAGGTAATGCAACCATGGATAAATGATAGATCAAAATGAAAGTCACTGCAAAACATGTCACACAAGCAACATATCTCTTGTTGAAAGATGACAATAGTTGATTGATTAATATGCCAAGAATGATTGATTCCCTAAGGCATGATGATGATAAGTACTTAGGATTACTGATATCCTCTAAGTACAAAAAGATTGATGATTGTTGATGATTGATTGACAAAAGATATGAGGATTGGATAATGTTTTACAGCTAGGCTCAAATATGATTTGCATGATAAGATTCAAGGTTGCAAATGGACATGATGACATGGATTTTGATAAGCTAGGAGATATGGAATGGAATAATGCAAGGATAACGATAATGAATGGGATGATCAAGATCAACTAGACAAGATATATACACAAGGACCAAGTACTTTGCCCCCATTCCTCATCAAAACCAAGGATGAAAAGAAAGGATGTATCTAGTAAGAATGATGGAATATGGATGAGATAAAAGATATGGTACGAAAGATATGGATAAAGCATATAGGATAAGCATATATGATCAAGAAGATTCTTAACCTTATCAAGATCAAAAGTGGAAATGTAAGGAATGAGCGTAGAAAGGATAATGACCATGAATGATAAGATGGATGAGACTTGCCCCTAAGTGTAGAGTGCAAGAGGAATATGGAAGATAGGATATGGATGATAGGGAGATGGAGGAAGGACTTTAACATTGAGTTTCACAACCAATTATCCCTTTAATTAACCATGGCAATGGGGATTAGACTCATAAATGCTGGTAGATTAATGGTATGATGGAAGAGACTAAGGATTTATGCAAAGGTTTGGATTAAAGGGGAATGATGGGGGATGAATGTTGGATAATGGATAGATGGAAAGGATGACAAGCTCAACATTGGCACACACCTTGAAGGATGGTGGAGTGATGGAGGAAGAATGGATTTGGAAAGTGATAGGTTATTATATGGAAGATTGGAGGAAGCTTTTGGATAAGAAAATTTGGATGCCAATTTTGATTTTATTGCTTCTATGAGACTTTTAGGAATCCACATGATTTTTGAATTTGATATTTGCTTAGTGGGCCTTTGTGGCCTTGAAATTTTTTCATTTATGGACCTTTGTGGTCTTTGAAATTTTCCTTTTTTCTTTGATGGGCCTTTGTGGCCTTTTGAAA
>VDFB02278525.1:0-29826 GCA_007258455.2 Sequoia sempervirens
CATTATGTTGGAAAGGCTATGATCACTTGTTTCAAGTACAAAAACCAGATTAGCAGATGCAAAAGAGGCAGATAGAAAATGTTTCAAGTGCATAGATTGAACATTAGGACACGAATGCCCTCGATAACAACTATAGGTGTTCAATTTGAGTAGGTGAAAGCGGGTTCTCATGCGACTGGAGGAACTGCATGAAAAACCCCAGATCATTTCTCACCACCCTAGTGCATAGTAAGGACACAACCTCTTCCAACATCTTGTCCCAAATGGCTGATGCAATGTAGATGGAATCAACTACTAGCCTAGTCTATAGATAGTAGTTGAGTCCATTTATTGCCACCCTAACGCAGTGATGGAACTCAGGCTTCACCAAATGCTCCATTGCTCTCATGCCCCAGTGTCAACGTCCAGAAGTCCTGGCAACAGTGTAAATAAATTGCTCCAGCATGGTAGTGTTATGAACATGAGCTTGGCTCAGAAAGGCCTTGCCTAGGATGCTTTAGAGAACCTCTTCTTCAAAGTCACTCTGCTGTAGGAACACCTCTCTCAGTTGATTAGAAATATGCTTGAATAGAGGATTGCACTCAATCTCCTCCAGAACAATATAGTCATTCGTAGAACACCCACCGCTTTGGGAGCTTGCCATATTGGATGCAATTGATGTTGGGAAAGAGATGACATTACTTGAATTTATAGAATTTTGGCTAGACATTGCCGTATTTAGTTCAAGATTGATGAGGTGTGAATTTAATTCACATTTATGAACAACTTGTTTTGATTAAGTTGTAATTCTCCATCAGAAAAATCACACCTGCTACCACTTGGTTTCCTTAAGCATTGCATTAAAGATTAATGTAATGATTGGTCCTTTCGTGACTGCTACTCAAGTGACAATTGGTTTCCTCTGTCAATATCCATTCTTGGAAAAATTTCCAATTGCCTTATCAACTTCCTAATAAATGTTCGGAATACAAGAAGTCACTAATCTAGTAACATCTTTAGTGTCTGTCCAAATGGCTTTAGCCACATTATAAATTAGAAGGAGAGCATAGATGAGGAGAATTTTTTTTTTGGGAAAAATATCCCAAATACATCTAGGAGTGTTTTCAAGGAGGAATGTTATTAATGATAGTCTACAATAGCTTATAATCTGTGTGTTATAAAATTGAAATATTTGAAGTATGCCAATCTATGTGTTATGCATACGGTAGTTATATTTTATTTGAAGAACAAGCTATTTATCTCTCATTTATTGCAGTCTGATATTTTCACATTAATCTGATTTGATAGGTATTATTTTCAATCTTTGAATTGATTATAGCTGGCTGTGTTTCTGCCTCCGCGCTAATTTCATATTTATGACTTAGTGTTTGTCACCTTTTCTACTTTCTAGTTAAAAGCACATACATGATTCATTAGGATAGATTTATTCCTTGAAAATATTGTGAGGGAGTTGTACCTCAATAAAATTCAGAGGAAATCCACAAATGCAATTGTGTGCTTTTCGAAGCTGTTAGCGAATTCATATCAGTGCTAGTCCAGGTCTAGAGTCACTGCTTAATTCAATTATTAAGTCCTATTTCATTTGCTAATAGTCATCAAAAGGAAAAAAGGAAGAAGAGAGGACCTACTAGGTAGGAGAATGTTGTGGAGGAGGATGAAGGTAGGAAAAATAAAAATAAAAAGGGAAAGGACAATAGAGTTATTCAAGAAACTACTACTCCCTACCGCTCAGGAAGGATAAGAAAATAAAAAGTTGAGGACTTGGAGGAACCGTTTCTATAAGGAAAGGTTGAGGAACATCAACATTGAATTCCAATGATGATTTCCATAGGCACATATAAGGAAAGAGATGAACCTAATAATGTTCAAACTAAAAATGTTGATGCACCTACTAGGAGGAAAATATATGTATCGTCATCTTCCTCTGATTCTAAGGATCCTTTTATTGCTAAAATGACCAAAAAGACAATTCCCAGTGACTATCTTAGGGAAATTTTTGATGCCATAGGTAATGATAGTGATGATCCAAATTTTGAAGAAGAAAAGGAGTTGTTAGAGGACATAAACATTAGAAAGGAACTTCAAGAAGCGCTTAACAAGATAAAACAATTGGAGGAACAAGTACAAGGGTATGAACAAAAAGACAAGGAAAAGGAAATGAGGATCAAAGAGCTGGAAGAAAAAGTACAGACCTATGGCAATGGAAATAAATTGGATCTATTAGCATAGATGGCCGAAGGTAAGATGGGGATTGAAACTAATTTGAATTTACATCCCCCTATTGCAAAAACACTAGCTTACCATACTACTTTGTATTTGGGCTTTGAATTGATAAAAATAACTACTCAATTCAAGCAAGAAAAAGAAAATTGGGAAAAGAAAAGAAAATATTGAATGAAACTAAGAATTTGGAATTAAAAAGACTAGAGGAGAAATTGGCAGAGGTAGTTGATAGAGCTAGATCCAGATAATTGAATGTAGACCTCCGTCTAGGGTTTATGCACTATTTTTTAAAGGAGAAATTTCTCAGTTTTCAATTCAATAAGTTTGTTAATGACCAGTCTTTTGCTTTAGATAGGAGACATAGTTTTCTCACTTTCTTCAGCAACATCTCTTTGGAGGAGCAAGACTAGTTATGTGAATATTATTTGCATAACTATGTGATGGAAGAAGACACTAATTGGAATCCTCTACTTTATGTTGGGGATTTGCAAGTGAGAGATCTAGTGTCTTACTTAAAAAATGAGCAGCTTTGTGGGGAGTTAATGGAGAAGTATAAGGAAAAGGGGAAGACAATGGCACTGCAAATTAGGAAGGAAGCAATGAATCCTGACATAGTTATTTCTCAATGGTTGAGACTCCTTTCTCATAGGGGGCAAGGGAAAATAATTACATACTTATAGCTTAGAGATTATAGAAGGATTATTTTAATTGGCATTAACCACTCATCAAAACTACCTAATATATGTAAGGAATAGATGGGACAGTTTAACTCTAGAGTCAAAGAGGAGGGAGCCTCACTCCTACAATTTCATGAGCATGTTTGATAGGATACATAAGTACATTGAGCTCTCAAGAGTAAGGGGAGTAGAGTGGCTTCCATTGACCTACCACCCTCCTATCTTACTTCACCCAATTCTACATTGGATTGGACGGATTACAAATGAAGACAAGGATGCAAAATTGAGCAACATGAATAGGATTGCATGCTACAAAGGTGTCTACCTCAAATAGGGGCAGGGAGTCAATATAGTCATGGAAGTCAGGTAGATTGCTTTGTTTTATAATCTTCTTCCCTAGGTTCTAGTTTGATATTTTTTCTTGAGGACAAGAAAAATGACAAGTTGGGGGGAATGATGAGTCTGGTTATTAACATATTTTTATTACTTTTTATATACTTTTAATAAAATCTACTTATGTTTTTGAAGTATCTCTTAGAAAATATCTCCACAATATGTTATCCTATTATGCATGCCTTGCCACCTTGAACCCATTTTGTGAAAATGAAATATGGTGAATTATTCGTATAATTGCATGGATTAAATATGAATATATATGTATGTGAATGGATGCTATGATTTGATTATGGTACTTAGCTATATATGTGTGTTGGATGGGCTAAACTCTTTTGCAGCTTAACACATGGTGGCAGGAAGGAGTATTTATAGCAAGTACCAAGTTGCAGAGTAGGGGATTAATGAGTTTGAGCTAATCAAGTGAAGGGAACTATGGAGTTGAACGTGGTCATTATAGAAGAATAAATGCTGGAAGATGTATGTTCTTAAATATTGGACAGTTATCCATGTGTTTCACATGCAAGTTGTCTTTAACTGAATATGTCTCTTTTTCCAGTTAGTTAGAAGAATAAGTCAAATCATTATTTCACCTCCTCGTATCTAGGAGTGAGATTTATGATTGTTGTTAGTTAGTTGGAAGTTTGAATAAGACTCTCCCCATTTTGTATAAAGTCGGGTGATGAGCTCATAGATTAGTTAGTTTCAATTTTATTACAAACTTTCAGCAGTTAGTAGTTTTTTAGTTGATCAAGGATATGTTGTTATAATGAAGTTATGTAATAAAATATGAAGAAAGATTCTATCTAATATCTGGTGTTGTATAATGAATGGAATTGCATGACTTATCCAGATGTATGAGAATTTGAATTAGATCTAGTTTTTAGTTAAGTGAAGTAGTCTTCTGAGCTGACCACTCAGGTAATTTTCATCACTTCATTTACATTTCAGTTATTTATATGTTTTCATTAATTCTATTTTCTTTTTCTTATATGTGCATTGCAAGTAAATGGTTTATGAATAAGTTAGAAGTTGTGTTTGTTCATGAACAAAGATAGAAAATAGTTCTTTGGAGATTAGGATTGATTTTCTTATCATTTTAAATAATTTCAGATTGATTTTGCATTCGCAGTTTTTTAGTAGACACCTACAACTTATGCTGTAGGTACCCGTAGCCACTAGGTTTTGTAACTACTTTCACTATTTTTACAATTATGTTAATTCCAACAAGTAGAATAGTTTGAATAAGTTAGAGTAAAGTAATTTAGGTTAGTACAAGCCTATGAGGACACATATATTGGAGTTCCATCATAAGTTTACGCACCCTAGTCAATAACTTAATGTAGGCTTGCAATGTCAAGAGGACTGTTTAGCTTGGTATATCCCTGAATTGTGTAAAATTTACCAAGTCCATAACACATTAGTTTGCCTCTACAGTGGGACCAGATCTCCAACAATGAATGGGGATTACTTTTGTCCCATATATGTTTCCCACCATCTAAGAACTCAAATGTAACTGAAAAGGGAATATATGTTACAGAGGTCCAATAAAATAGTGACATGTGTACTTTTTGGCCTAAGGCTTGTTTTGTTCCTTCATTTCTATAAGAAGTAATTCAAGACCAAAAGTACGGGGGTTCATTGTATTGCAATTGACATAGTGAATTGTAAAAATAATACTGAGCATATTTTGATCTTTGTCTTAGGTTTTGAGTCTATAGTTACGTATGTAATTTTGATAACAAAGATAGCAAGTACAATATAGAATGGTGCCAATCTCATGGCCATTTTCTCTCCTCTATACTTGTTCTACGAGTCATGAATAATATAATCAAGGATTGTTTTGTTCATCTCTATTGAGTTCCAATAGATATATGGTTTTGTTCTTTCTTATTAATTTAAGGAATTAGTGTAAACGCTTGAATGCAACTGTTGATTCATATGAATTAAGTGCTAGGATATTCATAAGAAGCAATGATCTAGAGTATAATGTGGAGGTGTTGTAATGTAGTATTTTACAAGCTTATATGATGCTATATGTAAAATTGTTATTAGGTTGCATAAGTTAATATTTACTCCATTTTTCAAGATAAGGCACTGGTGTGAGTAAAATATTCATAACACAATTACTAGTTCAGTTCATCAGCAAATCACTCTTTATTTACAAACTTTTCAAATGAGTAACCATTGTAGTTATGTTATGCCGAGTTTCATTATTCTCATGCTCCAAGTGTAGAGTATTGCTAAAAGAATTTCCAACTTTTTGATACACTACGTTGTTGAGTGGTTATATGAGAACTATTTGTTATTTACAATGTATTAATTGCACAAGTTCTTGAATATACATTGTGGGATTACCCTCTCAGGTTTCACAGAGCCTGAAGTGCAGGAGGAAAGCTTTGCAAATTTCACTAGTTTGTTGGCCAATCTGTTTAGTTTGCTAAATAATGGAAATGGAAAAGTCCATAGGTAATTCTAAAGATCAACTTGGTTCTTAAAAAACAACCAACAAAAGGTGCATCATCTCCTTTCGTAGATTGTGTGGCCACAATAAATTGGTTTCATAAATTATAGATATATCCTAGATAATATAAAATTATGGTCTAAGAAAGGCTTAATGATCACAAAGAAACAATCTATTCCTATTTTAAAAAAGTATTTTTCCTCTTGACATGTTCATATTGAATGACCTTTTATTTTGGTCATGCTTTAAGCTTTGGGATTTGGGTCCCATTTCATCCAATCTATTAACATTCTTTTTATTGATTCCTCTACCTAGATCACAATTAATGACCACACATCTAGTGCTTTTGTGTTCTTCTACTCTATTGTCTAGGGCTATCCCTTTGTCCCCACCCTCTATGTGCTTGCAATTCAAGGCTTTGGATACCTCTTGGCCCACTTTGTGTCTCAAGGGTTGGTCAAAGGTATTGAATTGCTTGATTCATTGCCTCAACTTGTTAATGGAAACTTTGTAGATGATTCATTCTTCACTCTCATTGAAGAGGGTAAAAATATCAAACAAGCCCTCAAATGCTTGGATTTTTTTGTAATTTAACCTCTAGGTCAGCCATTTGATGACACACAACTCAATGTTAAAGACGATCCTTTCTCCCCATGCCCTCTTGGTTAAATATCTTTGGTTGGAAATGGATTTGTCATGGATAAATTTTGAAATTCCTAGGAACTCCCTTGTCCTTTCAAGATTATAGGTATCCTTACATGACAGTTGTGTTTCTTTCTAGAATTAAAAAAAAACTTGTATACTAGATCACAAAACCCCTTGCTTTGGCAAGAAAATTTCAAGTTTGTTCAAATATTCTTGCAACCACCCACACTTATTATTCTTCATGTTGGTCTCCTTCTAAAGCCTCTTACATGAAGCTAGAAAAGATTCTTTATTATTTTCTTTGGACTTCCTTAGAGAGCCACAAGGGTTTCCACTAGTTTGCCTAAGAATTCTGATGTCTACCTTGTGAATCTAGAGGTTTGGGGATTTTATCTACTTAGTGGAAATGTTTGGAATTGTGTGCCAAATGGATTATCCGTGCCCTTACTAAAGATGAAACCTGCAAAATTATAGTTTTTCATTGTATCTCATCTAGTGATCTTGTTGGGAGGTTTGCTTGGAAGGGACCCTTCTCACCATGAAAAGTGTAGTTCAAATCTAAAGATTTTTTTTTTTATCACTTGAGAATTTAGAGATCTTGGAAAGCTATCAAACCTTTTCTTTTTCTAGAATGGTTTAGATTTCCATGATGGTATTTCCATCAACCTACAAAATATCTTATGGTCTCGCATTCTATAGGATCAAGGCCACCCTTTAGCTAGATTGCCTTGTGTGTGGGCCTTGTGATTTCACAAGAAAGGAACTCAATGTTTGCAAGATTTAGTCTCTTGAAATTTTGTTTCATGTTGTGGAATACATTAAGGTTAAATTTCACCTTTCTATTTAGAATTGTGAAACTTTTGATACATTGACATAAATTATGGTCCACAAAATTGACATAAATACATCCAAGCCTTGGTGGATAGATTGAATGTGGAGTTCAAACACCACCTTTTGCAATTATAATCCTCCACAAAGATAATGTTGGCTCTCTCCCCATCTACCCATGGTTCCACCATTAAATGAGAGATGACATTTACAATTGTGATTGTTGTTTGAAAACGTAGATTTCACACCATCTGGCTAAGTGTTTTAGAATTGAAATTGGCTCACGTTTCTTGATGTATTCTTTTCCAAGGCCTTCTTGTGGGCTGTAGACTTTATCATTTGGATGTTCGAGATCCTCATTTCCATTTCTATGGGTAGCTAGTGTCTTTTAAGAATATCTTCTAGTTTTGTCTTAGAGACGAAAATCTTTGAAGCTAGATTCATTACTTTTTCAAGCCCTTCCAACCAAAGCCTTTCTCTTAGTATATGGGTTTTTAGGGGATTAGCCTCATATACCTCATAAATTAAACTAGATATATGACATGCTTTTAGGGTGGAAATTCTCTTTAGCATATGAAAAGATATAAATTCTACAATATTTGCTAATTACTCTATTAATCAACATATTTCACTTTTTTCTAAAGCAATTATTTGTTCTAATATGTTATTACAGATCTAGGTGTAAGCTAATAAATTTGCACTAAAAGTGGCTCACCTACATGTGTTTCTTGACCATTGGGGTAATGCTCCTTGTGTTGTAGCTAGAGTTCCACCATCTCCCTCATCCATCCAAGGCTGCACACCTCCTCGTAGGCATTGATAAGGATATAGCACTCATGGCAATCATGCTACTCATTCACATGCCTCTCCTCCTATTGCCAAAGGAGATTGTGGACAATAGGGTTGGTTGTAGCTTTCTCATCAATTCTCTACCTCTCCACCTCTCATGGGGGGACTTCTAGGCGACCTTCAAATGCAGCTTCTAGTTTGTTTGATTCTAGTAAGTTTTTTTTTAGTTAGCTCTTGCAATTTCACCAACGCGTGAAGAAGAAGATACAAATGATGAGGGTTGGGACCCTCTTTTGGATACTTTGGATCTTGCTAATGTATGGGGTAAATTGAGTGACCTAAATTCACCTTTTCCTCCTTTTGCTACTGTTATTGTTATGTAACGTCTTATTTTTTAATATTTTATAATCTAGACTCTAACTCTATTTGAACTCTAAAAAGTGTGATTTTATATCCACCTATAATTTTTTTTGTGAATATATATATTATTATTTTATAAATGTTATATAGACACCTATTCCTAAAAATAGAGTTGAAAGTCTAACTTTGCGCTTCTAATTATCCTAGGTGGAAATTTCAAATCACTTCCAATTTTTTTAAGTAGCTTACTTGGCAAGTCCCCTGCTTATAACTAAGGTTTCAGGGCCACATCATCAAATATGATGCCACATCAGCATGCTTTTTGTCAAGTGTCCAAAAAGGCCCAAAAAAAAGTGAGACCAATACTTGTGCATTCACATCATGTTTTATTGAGTGCTGATGTGGATCACATGATTGGTTGCTTTTTAGATCAAGGAATACATTTTGTTTAATTATGGTAGTCATCATGACACTAACAACTTAAAGTCATAACTATTGATCCAATATTGATAAAAATATTGACATTATATAAACAACCATCACAACTATTGAAACATGCTACTAGGTCCTCTCCCCTAGGCATGAAACACTTAACTTAAAAAAACTCAGTGATGGGAAAAAAATAATAATAAAAGTGGGCACGCAAAAATAAATAAACAGGGAACAAGGTAAGCGTGATGAAAGAACATATTTAATAATGGTGGGTGTTGCCAACGCTGGCTGTCATTTGCGATCATACAAGTGTATATGCATCGGAGTGAAAACAATCGTATGGTTTAGTTCAAGATCTGAAATTCTGGGTTGAGTCTGTCTGTTTTCTTTCTATCACTAATAAGCCTTCCTCTTCAGATCCAGCTTTAAGATGGACCAATACAAGCCCCCCACAACTAAACTTGTCTTCCAAAGCGGTAAGAGGTATCATGTCTTTCTAAGTTTCAGGGGAGAAGATGTAAGACAGACTCTGGTTGATCATCTCTTTGAAGCTCTCTCTGCAACAGGACTCAATGTCTTCTTAGACAGTGAAAAATTGGAGAGGGGGGAAATGATTGGGTTGAGCTTGGAAAAAGCAATTGAGGGCAGTGCCATACGCATTCCTATATTTTCCAAAGGCTATGCAGACTCAGCTTGGTGTCTCAAGGAGGCCACTGCAATGTTGAGCACCCCTGGCTTAATTATTCCTCTCTTTTATCATATGGATCCAACTCACGTTAGATACCCTGAAAGTGAGTCCAGTCCCTATAAGCAATCATTTCTCAAACATTATCGCCATTCAGATCGATGCCCAAGAGAAGAGATTGAGTGGTGGAAGCGTGCCCTCCTACAGATCTGTCCATGTCTGAACTTTTGTAGCTATTCAGTTCGATACCAAGGAGAAGAGATTGACCAGTGGAAGCAAGCGCTTTTCCAGATCTGTTCTCGCTCAGGGTGGTCCATGGATATAACTCAAGGGTAAGTAATAAGCTTCATTTCCTGCATGCTTTTCAATAGTTTTGGTTTATTATTTCATGGCTGCTGCTGGATAATGGATGACATATGTGTCTCCAATCAAATATAATGGGTTAGAATCTGTTCTTATAAAATGAAAGTAAAAGTAGGAATTTAATATTATATTAGTTATTAAGAAGGTTGTTTTTAGCAGTGTTAGAATTATGAGATGTTTTATTTGTATGCTTTTTAAATTAATCTTATCCATCTATATTTTATGAGTTAGATTCATCAAAATTCAATTTTTATAAGTTGGTTTATACAAATTCATCTTTTATGAGTTATTTATTCTATTTATGTGATTCTTATATAACCATTCATTTGAGTACTACTTTAATTCATACTTATTAATCATACTTTTTTTCAAGATAATTCAATTCTTATATAATCATTCATTTGAGTACTACTTTAACTCATACTTATTAATTATAATTTTTTTTCAAGATTAAGTTCACTTAACTTACTCTTTTATGTGAAAAACTTTCATCAATTGTTTTGACTTATGAATTATGTATTATAGAGTTCCATGATTTATAAGGCACAACACTCATTGAAGGTTTTATAAATGTAGTAGTAAATTAAGTGGACTTAATTTTGGGAAAAGCTTCATGATTAGATGTATTTGTATTAGAGTGAAATTGGGATGGATGATCTCTTGAGAAGTTCCAATGCTTCACTCATTTGAATATAACCTACATACATTTAGTACTAAATGAAATATTCATACTCATTACAAATGATTTTTTGTGAACAATTATTCATAAAATATGAATGAATAAGATTGACTTAACTAAAATGAATGTAATTTTTTCTCTAATTTTAATATTTACATTGTAAATTACATATTTTAAAATTTAAAGTAAAATAGCTTTTATTTTTATATTATAGCTTGTATAATGTTTTTTAAACTACTTAGAGATAAATTTGAATTATTTTTTTAAACAAAATATAATTTTAACTTTCTTTTATATTTTAATTTGATTAATTAATTTTCAAACAATAAATACTATCTATATTTTTACTTAATTTTTTAAATAAAATTTTCAAATAAATTTATTTAACTTTAAATTCTATTTTAAACTTATATTTAAAAAAATATAGTTTAGTTTTTTTTCTTCAATTTAAATATAAGAGCCACTTACAACCCTACCAAATAAAAGACACAACTAAAATAAAATGCTAAAACCTCTACAAGTCCATAAGAGTAAGAGAAACACAAAAAAAACCATAACCAAAGGTGAATTATTTAATTTTTAAATAATGGTTTAATCCTTCTAATTAATTTTAGAAAGTAAATTTTGTATTGGTTATTAACATTTTACTTAAATATGACAAAAAATAGTAATAAGAATACTGGTTTTAGTATATTATAGAAAAGGTCCATTATGGATGGCCGCATCCTCTCCCATATCTCTCACCCAGACGATAATTTGAACTACTCTATGGCACTAACCTTGTCTTTTCCTATGTGTGAACTCATGGTTGATCTCACTATGGATGTCCCTGTTGTGGTTGTTGCATCTGGGATTACCTCATCTTTTGTGTTTGGAGCTATTATTGGTGCTACTGTGGGTGAGTCTATGGTTTCCCCATTCTCTCGTGTGGGGTAGTATGTTTGTCCTCTGCCTTTTGTTGATGTCGTGAAGTCTAAGAGACTTGGGGAGGGTGTCATGCATCCTTTGCAATGTGCAAGGGTTGCTCCTATTGTTTCTCTTAGTAAGGAAGTTGCTGATAATATTGATTTTTATTCCAAGACTGCTCTTATTTGCAGATTTTTCCACTTGTGGCCTTCTCTTCTAGATTTTCACCTTTGGATCACTAACTGTTGGTCTCCTTTTGTTGATGGTTCGATGGAGATTTACCCTTCTGCATAGGTTTTTTTTGTTTTGGGTTTCAATTTGAGCTTGAGGAAAAACAAGCTATTTTAGATCATGGTTTATGGGTTTGGGATTCTCATTCCCTCTCCATAAGGCCTTGGGTTCATTCTTTTAACCCATTGAAGGAACCTTTAGATGTGGTGCCTATTTGGGTAAGATTTCCCTATCTTCCCTCACAGTTCTGGTGTCCCTCTGCCTATGAGGGCATTGGTAATGCTATTGGTAGATTTTTGAAAGTGGATAAGGCTTCAGAGAATTTTACTCATGCCTCATTTGCTAGGATTTTGGTGGAAGTTGATTTGTCGAAGGCTTTACATGGTGAAGTTGTGCTATAGATTAATGGTTGGTCTTGGTATCAGATTATGGATTACAAGGGTCTTCCTTTTCACTATAGACACTATTTTACTGTTGTTTGCTTGGCTCGTGACTATTCTAGAGGCTCCTGCCTTGTTTCTTCCTCTACCTGGTGGAAGAATTCACTCTTTGAACACTTAACAGTTTTCCCTACTATCAAATCTACTTCTTTTGATGATGATTCTAGGCCTCCTTCTCCTTTTGTGAGGTTTAATATGAGTGTTGAGGCAATTGCCACTCCTTCAGTGCAGGTTCATTCTGCTCCACCTGATTCAATTGTGGTGGTTATTATTCCTCTTCTGGATATTGTTGTGTGGTCTTTGGATATGGTTGTTCCTAATGTTGTTTGTGATGCCTCCCTTGAGGCCCCTATATTGGAAATGTTGTTGTAAATCTTGCTGCTTTGGGCTTGGTTCCAAATGCTTCACCTGAAGTATCAGTTGTTCCTCTTGTCTACTACTCTAGAGGGGAGTCTACCCCTTCTGATCAAAATTCCTCAATTTCGGTTTTTGATTCTCCTTGGACAATGGTTCATAGAAAGAAGAAACATTTTTCTAAGAAGGTAATGATTTCGTTTAACATGCCCTCAAAGGATTTTCTAGGTTCAAGCTCTGTTTCTTGAACAATTTCTCATTGTTTATTGTTTCTGATTGGTCTTTTTCTAGTAGCTAGACTTCATTGCTACTGGTTGATTTTGTAGTTCTTATCTTTTTGTTTCTCTCTAGTTGGCCGTGTTTGGCTAGTTCTTTTGTTGAGTTGTTTGGCTTTGTTTTTCATTTTGTAAGGGATCAGGGCCCTTCCCTACTTATCTAATAATTTTTTTTTTACTTAAATATATTTTTTAGTAGTTAAATTGTTATTAAAATTTTAAATTTTATTTAATATTAAAAATTGTAAATTAGTAATATTTATTTTTAAATAAGTATTTATTTTATTTGTGAATTAAGTGAAATAGACTCTTTGATAATGATATCTCTTAGTATCTTTTACTTCAATTTTTTTAAAGATAAGTATGCATACATATATAATTTTATTTACTATTAAAAAGTATAAATTAACATATAAATTTTAAAGCAAGTAGATATAAAACACATAGAGAAATATCATTGTCAAGGTGTATTTTTAACTCAATTTGTGAATTATGTGAAATAGGTTCCTTGATAATCATATTTCTTAATATCTCTTAAACACCAAATTTTCTAAACATTAGTATGCTAGTAGTACTTACACACTTATTTGTGAGTAATATTACTCACATATATAAAAAATAATATTATTTACATATAAAATCACTTATATATCTATACATTATATGAGTAATAAATAATATATAAATTAAAAGTTATTTTATTTTATTTACATTATTTTTAATATCTGAGTGTGATATAAAGTTGGTTGAAGATCCAGGAACCATTAGAAAACTAGTAATATGTCATAGACCAACCATATAGAAACAAAAATATCCATTCTAGCAAGAAATGAAACCAATATACTAACTAAAGGTCTATATCTATTATGTATAATAAGATATCCACAACCAACTATAACCCTTACTCAAAAATACCAAAAAACATAATGAAAAACCCACCAACCCTAATCTTCTAACCAAAAAATACTATAAATCTATAAAAATAGTCTATGAAGCATATAGGGGCCAAGAAAAATTATATAGGATATGAAGCATATAGGGGCCAAGGAATGTTTTTTATAAACCTTCATACTAGTAGGATCCACTAATTTAGAACCACTTGAACCCTCACTATTGTAACAATTAGAGAAATCAAGGATAGCCTCTATTAGAATTATAACACTCAAAATTTTCATTAATTCCTCCATCACCCATTATAGTAATTATTGGTACTATTTTAATCATGGAGGTTTTTTAGAATACACCAAAAAATACACCTTATCCTGTTCGATGACATCCTTGATGTTGTGAATATCATATGAGCTAACCACTAAAGAGCATCAAAGTACAAGATAATGAATGAGTGGAATTAAACATGTTCTAGTAACCTTGCATATAACCAATATCCATAAACATCATTTTCATGGAAGATTAAATATTGACATATGGAGCACCATCCATCTCCTTTGCTAAGTTTTTGATTTGCACCACCTAGTGCCTAACTTGAGGGTTCTTGATTTAATTATCTAGACATGCCATAATATTTTATAATAGTTCTTCCCCCAATACCCTTATCTTCCTCTTCTTTAGTAGATTTTTAACCATTTTAAATTTTCTTGCATATTCTTATCTCTTCCTTCCTAACACACTCTTCACACCAATTCATGAAGCCATTTTTGAGGAGTCTAACACTAGTACAATATAAAAAACTAGAGGCATTATGATGATCCTTTACCTAGCTAATAAATTTGAAACCCTAAGGTATGACCAACATATTTCATTAATTTTCTACACTTCATAGCAATCTTGAATTTGACATCCCTCGCCACCACTCTAGCCCATTATTAGGAAATTAACCCATAACATCATTTTGAATAAAAAATAGACCATCTTTTGAGAAATTACTCTATCATCATACTTTAAAATCTCCCTCTCTAAATCTTGTATTCACACCTATGTTGCTTGCCTAGTTGGCTATTACAACACCCTTTCATCCAATATGACTATATCAAGTTTCTTCAAACCAATATGCCATCTTTTCACATTTTCCAAGGAAAAATTATAATTTCTGATTCTAATTATTCCCTTCTTTCATCTAGCACCTATAATTACTTTAGAATCACCTTCCACCCATAAATTCTTCCAAAATTTTCCTCTAGTTATGATCACCCCCATAGCATGGTCTTAGGTTCAGAAATATTGTTTGAATCCACATAGAATTCATACCCATACATAACAATTAGAACTCCTTCATTTCTAAAAGCTCCTCTCCACTTAGCTTTTCTCATATTTCCCTTCATTTCTCTGTCAAAATGGAGTTTCATTCAACCAAGTTGAAGACATTGATAAGAATATTATAGGTCTTTATTGAAGGTATTCACCCTAAAATTCTTCAACCATATTAATCATGGTTAGGCCTCCACCCAACACTTATCCTTATTTGAAATATACCAATCATATTCCTTAAAACTATTTCCAATCTTTATAATGGTAGTTATCACTAGATCCTATTTTTTTTCCACCACTATCTCATTGTCTTGGAAGATCCTTCTATTTATTTCTAACAGAACATTCCAAATCAACATTTTTGGGAAAAATTTTCATATAATTTTTAGCCTCAGATGTTGATCTTCGTTATAGACTAGCTAGATAGAAGGAAATAAATATTGGATAGAGTGACCCCAACCAACCCCCAACTATTTGGAAACTAATAAAATGCCTTCAAAGAAAAATTAAAATATAAAAAGTTACATGATTATTGTCTTTGGTATTCCTTCTACAAAACATGCACATAGAAGGACCAACCTTAAAAATTATTTGAAACCAATCCAAAGCTAAATCTTGCCTCTTGTAGGTTACCCATAAAACTACACTCACCTTAGATAGGTAGACCCATTTATCCATCTTATTTATAGGGAATGGTGGAGGGTCAACCTTTGATATGAAATTCCAATAAAAAACATTGATAAAAACTTAGTAACTATCATGCACACACCAAAACATAGAATCCTCCCTATCTAAGGAAGAGATCGGTTTATTGGCAAGCCACACATGAAGGGTACAACATGTATCAATTAGCACATGGAGATAAAATATTTTATATGAAGGTATCCCTAATCTCATACTAGGGTGATCCCACAATATTGGTTTACAATTTTTGGCCAAACTGGACATTGGAATATTTTTTTCTAACTAAATCTTCACTTTTAGGCACCTATAGTGACTAAACCGTGAGGAATTTGAAGATGATGCAAACTCTAGTGATTTGTGAAATTTTGTCTATATTCACTAAATATATTTTTTCCAAAAAATTTGGAATCAGATTGCACTTCTTTTGATCTCCTTTGAAAACTAGTTTTTTTGGTAAACAACATTTTAAGGAGTGACACCTAATAACGCATAACTTTTTTTCCATGCAGATAAAATTCTAATTCTTTTGAATTTAGATTTGTAACTCATATCTAGTGCTTCCAATTGGTTAGATAGTGTTTTATTGAATATTTTTTTTCCTTAATCAAGTTTCAAGTCAAACCAATTACAATTTAGACATATGGACTGATAACGTGTAATTTTTTTGTATGTATCAAAATTTATTATTTTTGTTTGATCAAGGACTTCAATATCTGGCACTCATATTTTTCTAATTTGTTTTTGATAGGCCTACTATTTTTTCACATGTGCAACAAAGAGCTTCATTTTTGGTGAAAACCTATGTTTAATAAAACTAAAAAAATAAATACATAATAAAACCAAAACATATTAAAATTATATTCATTGGTAGCTTTTTTTGAGGACTACTATCATCTAGTTGGGTCTGTGAAGTCTCTTCCATTTTCATCCTCAACCTCGAAGCTTCAAAGGAAAATTTCGATGTTTTATGTGCCAGAGAGTGGAAAGGTGGGAAAAGGGGGTTCATTCGAACTAGGGGTTTCATTTGAATCCCCAGGGGTTTGCTCGAACTAGGGCTCATTCAAACCCCCTTTCAAAAAGGGTTTTCCTTTGTTTTTTTGGGTGGGAATGGTGGGAAGTTCATTGAATGGGTTCGCTCGAACCCTAGTTCCAACGAACCCTCTTTTGGTTCGTTCGAACCCCAAAAATGATTTTTTTTTGCCATGGAGTCATTTTTTTCAACTTTTCCTTCCTCACTCTAATTGTAAACCAATTTTGTGGGTTCACCCACTAATAATATTTAATTGAGCTACTAATTCTTTATTCAAAGTAGGATGCAAGTGGGAAAATGTTAATTTTTTTCTATAGTGGAGCTCTCTAGCTAGTACTGTCATAAAAATAAAAGTTCATCTACTCTAACTTATCTCCATCTAATATCTATACTAATGAATGTACAAAAAATTCACAATGAAATTTTAAATAATGTAACTAAGTGGAAGGGCATCCATTGGAAAAATAGATTAATATCCCATTCCTAAGGTACCTTGATTGTAGCACCCTACTTCATAACCTATCTGTTTCCTCATATATTCCAACACCACTTTGGATCCTAACACCTTATTTATTATTTTGCATTGCCTAAACACTAATCACCCTTCTTTTTGGGAGTTAAAAAAAATCCTATTTGAATAAAATATACTTTTGACTAGAATCACTAGCATACCAAAAATCATTGCATTAAGAGGACTCCAAATTATAGACCGCTTTATTAGGGATTGAAATATTTTTGTGTTAAGAGGGATAAATGCTTTTGACCCAGAGCTATGAACCAGTGAGGTCACAAATGGGGAACCTAAACCCCAACATAAACAATCAACAATTACACCCCAATGGGGTCTGAACCTTGATGGCAAGAACAACAACACAAATTAACCATCACACCATGCCACTATTAGCATTAGGGATTGAAACATTGACATTACATAAGTTGGAATAAAATCTAGGGAGGAATTGACTATTATAAGTATACTTGTTAGGGATAACCACCTTCCTTTCAAAGAAGACAAATTTCCCTATACTCAATCCATATATAAACTTTTCATTCAATCTCTAAAGCTCTTGTGTATCCATGACTTCCCCAAATACTTCCTAGGATCTTCCTCAACTATAAACTCAAGGATCCCATATGTAGCGCCCTTTAGTCCATTGTTCCTGAATTCCTCCTTAGCATATCTTTGTGCTTCATTGTTTATTGTGTTATTTGATTGTGTGAAAAAATATAATATGTTAGTAATCGTGTTTAAATAATTAATTAAATTAAATTGATTGCAAGGTTGTTTAAAATAAAATTAGAAAATTAAAATAATAATCAAATTTAAATTAAATTAGATGATTAGTAACAAATGATTAAATTAATTTTTTTTGTGAAAGTTTTGTTTAAATTTAAGCTAATAATAGTTATGGATAAGTTATTATCTGGAAAAGATAATTATTTTAATGTGAAAAGAAAAAAAGAATGTGATTTTTAATTAATATATATATATAAAAGAAAGAGATAAGATTTTGATTGGATAAAAGTCAAGTGCAAAATGGAAAACATTCTGAAAATTAAATAAATAAATAAAAAGATATTATTTCGAATTGATTGTAAAAGCGGGGAAAAGATAGTAAGAGACAAAAGCGGGGACATGCATGGCTTGGAACTAGAATTTTATGAGGAAACTTGTGTTATTGTGATAATATTGCTTGATTTTGTCTCTAAAAGAAATCAAAAATCCCTTTATCTTGGTTTGGTTTTTATTTTTTTATTTTTTTATTTTTTCCTTTTATATATAGATCAACGACGGAAATTTGAGGGAGGATATTCTGTATTCAGGGGTTGGGTATTGTTTTGGTTTTCGGATGGAAGGACTTGGACTCTGCAAAAATAATTTGAAAAGAAGATAGCTTTTTTTAAAAAATTGAGGAATAAATGGATAGCAGTCGGCTTCATGGGGGAGGGAGAGTTTCTTACTTTTATTTTCCTGCTCTTAAAAAAAAAAAAAAGGACAGAGGGTCTTCAACGTTATGGGAGTACAAGCCCTCACTCCACTGAAATGCGCGATGATGATCACCTTGTCCTTTCGGTTGTAATCCAAGAAGGTCATTTTCGGGTTATTGGAGCGTACCCATCTTCTTCTACCCAATTCCTATTGATGGCACTCTTTCATCGTGGTATTTCCTGACTGGAATATTTAGTTCGCTACTTCTTCCTAGAACTGAAAGGTTTTGTATTATTTGGTTTTGAACCTTGGGAGCCCAATTTCTTTGGGGAATGCTTTACAAGATCTTTGATGCCGCCCTTGTTGGAGTCACTAGTCCTGCGATCGCCTCTTTGTGATAGCACTACGAGCTTTCTCGATTCAGTTGTCGCGGTTTCTTATTTCGAATTATTCTTAACTCCAACACGCTGTGCCCTTATCCTCAAAGAACCACAAATAGAAGGAATGATCTGACAATTCGTGTTTTGGAATTACCACCGCGAATCATAAATATTTTCCCCCGAGCACCATTTAGAAAGGATAACCGATGTTGAGTTTCCAATTCACTCAGCCTACCATCGTTGAGTATCATGCACAAGTTTTCAGATTGAGTTCATTGTTTTTTCCACTGTGCTGCATGTTGACTTTGTTCCATGCACACCTCTTAGTTTAGCGGTGATTTCTTTAATTAGCATTTAGGTTTTTTGTAGGCTACTAGTAGTAGTTTTAATCTAAGTTTAGCTGCTAGTCTTCATATTCACCGAACAATGCATGCTTCCTTTGCATATGTGGACCTTCTCTAGTTTACAACCGAGTCTTCTGAATGTTATGATCTCAGATAGCATTAATCTTCTTTAGTATATGCATTAGTCATGCCATTAAAAATATTTTTAGTCTCAAGAAAATATAGAACTGTGCATTATTTGTATGCTTTGTTAATTGTTTTGCTTTCTTTTTCTACTGTTATCTTTTATAACCTTCTGATTAGACATAAGGCTCTATTTTAGATTCTACATTTGGTATCAAAGTAGGTATTTCTTTTGGGTTTAAGATCTAGTAGCTGGAATTTCGCCAAAGATTATTATGTTGAATTCTAACAGCTTGCCCATTCTAGAATTTGATGGAAATGAGTATGATTATTGGTGCATAAAAATGATGACTTTTTTTATAGGAAAATATTTGTGGGAGATTATTGAATCAGGTTACCAAGAGCCAGCTGATTGGAATACCCTCACAGCCGATGAAAGAATAGCTAGGAGGAGGCTAAGAAGAAGAATTATCAAGCATTGTTTCATATTCAAATAGCTCTAGATAAGAGTCTATTTCCAAGAATTGCAAGTGCAAAGACAGCTGAGGATGCCTGGAAGACTCTAAAAGAAGCTTACCAAGGTAGTGACCAAGTCCAAGTTGTCAAGCTACAAACATTGAAGAGAGAATTTGAGAATTTAAAGATGCAAGAAGCAAAAAGTGTAAGTGAATATTGTGTTAGAGTAAAAGATGTGGTCAATAAGATGGCTACACTTGGAGAAATTGTGAACAATGAGGTTGTGATAAAAAAGGTGTTGAGGTCTCTCACACCGAGATGGAATCATGTTGCCATAATCATGGAAGAAAGCAAGGATTTGACAACCCTTCAATTCGATCATCTCGTTGGATCTTTGATGTCACATGAAGAAAGACTAAAAGATTATTTTGGAGAAAGTGTTGAGAAAGCCTTTTCCTCCAAAGTATATATCACAAAGAATGAAGATGGCAGCAGTAGTAGCAAAAGCAATCAAGAACAAAGTAAAGGTCAAAATCAGAATAATTCAAGAGGGAGAGGCAGAGGTGGTTCAAGAGGAAGAGGTGGTTCAAGAGGCAGAGGTAGAGGCAGATTTGATAAAAGGAATGTTCAATGCTACCATTGTAATAGGTATGGCCACTTTGAAAGAGAATGCAGATTAAAAGAAGGTAATAGTGTTAATTATGCTCAAGAAAGCCATGAAAATCCCCCCGATAATTTATTTTTATCTTATGCTAAAGGTGAAAATACTAGTAAAGATGTTTGGTACCTAGATTCTGGATGCTCTAACCATATGTCAAGAAATGGAAAGTTGTTTTCAACAAAGGATGAAAGTTTTCAGTCAAAGATTCAGCTTGGTGATGATAAATCATTGGAGGTTGCTGCAAAAGGAGCTATGGAGGTTCACACAAAAGAAGGTATGAAGAGTGTTAAAGACATTTATTACACTCTTGAGTTAAAACATAATTTGTTAAGTGTTGGACAATTGTGTGAGAAGAACTATAGAGTTGTTTTTGAAAATAAGAAATGTATAATTTATGATAAGAGTCAGGGCAATAGAGTGGTCACAGTTGTGCCTATGACAAAAAATATGATGTTCCCATTGATATTTGGTGAACATACCAGGAGCCTTGCCAATATGGCATATGAGGATACAAGTTGGTTGTGGCATCTCAGGTATGGCCATTTAAATTTTCATAGTTTAAAGCTTCTGACATCACAAGCACTAGTTTCTGGTTTGCCCAAGGTTGAAGAGCACAAGGAGATTTGTGAAGGATGTGCTAAAGGAAAGCATGCAAGGGAAAAGTTTTCAAAAGGAAATGTATGGAGGGCCCATCACCCCCTTCAACTTCTTCATTCTGATATTTGTGGTCCCATGCAATCAAAGAGTTTGGGTAAGTCATCATATTTTATCACTTTTATTGATGATTACTCACGAAAATGTTGGGTGTATTTTTTGAAGGCTAAGGATGAAGCCCTTGATACATTCAAGAGGTTTAAAGCACTTGTGGAAAATGAGAAAGGGTGTAAAATCAAATGTTTAAGGACTGATCGTGGAGGAGAATTTTGTTCAAGAGCCTTTCAAGATTATTGTGATATGAATGGCATCAGGAGGCAACTCACCACTCCATACATGCCTCAACAAAATGGGGTAGCTGAAAGGAAAAACCGCATTGTGGTAGAAATGGCAAGGAGCATGTTACAAACCAAGGGATTGAGTAACTCTTATTGTGGAGATGCAGTTGCTACAGCAGTGTACATTCTCAATCGAAGTCCCACCAGTGCACTCGAGAAGATGACTTCTTATGAAGCTTGGTATGAGAAAAGGCCTAATGTTAATCATTTTAGAGTTTTTGGTTGTTTGGCTTATGTCCATGTACTTGATCAGAGTAGACAAAAGTTAGATGCAAAAAGTGAGTCAAGTATTTTTGTTGGGTATAGTGAGGAAAGCAAAGCTTACAGGTTATATAATCCTCTCACTAATAAGCTTATTGTTTCAAGAGATGTGATTTTTGATGAAGGGGGAGTTTATGGTCATCAAAAAGGCCATATGGAGAAGTCAAAGTCTATTTTGAATGATGATATTGATCATGAGCAGCCCACTAATGTTTCTAGTGCTATAAATCCACCAAATAGCCCCTCATCTAATTCTTCAAGTCCAAGTTCAATTCCAATTGCAAGTCCAACTTCAAATCCAAGTTCCAGAAGGAAGGTAAGAAGTTTGAGTGATATTTATCAAAGGAGTGCAAATCAAGCACATGAAGAAAATCCAATAGGTGAGACAGTTAATTTTGCTTTATTTACCAATGCTGATTTTGAACCATCATCTTTTGAAGAAGCATGTACTAATGAGGTTTGGATGCAAGCAATGAAAGAAGAGATGGATTCCATTCATAGGAATGATACTTGGGAGCTTACAGAGCTTCCACATGATAAGAAGAAGATTGGCACCAAATGGATCTACAAGACTAAGCATAATAGTGATGGAAGTGTTGAAAGGCATAAGGCAAGATTAGTTGCTAAAGGCTTCACACAGAAGTATGGCATTGATTATGAAGAGACATTTGCACCAGTTGCAAGACAAGAGACCATCAGAGTGTTGATTTCATTAGCAGCTCAAAAGAAATGGAGCATTCATCATATGGATGTGAAAAGTGCCTTCTTGAATGGGTACTTAGAAGAAGAAGTGTATGTGGAACAGCCACAAGGTTTTGAAGTACGAGGAAAAGAACATCAAGTCTACAAGTTGAAGAAGGCTTTATATGGCCTCAAGCAAGCACCACGAGCATGGTATGCTAGGATTGATGGATATTTTCAGAAGAATGGATTTCAAAGAAGTAAGAGTGAACCTACCCTTTACTACAAACATGAAGGTAATGATATTCTTATTGTCAGTTTGTACGTTGATGATTTGTTGTATATGGGTAGTAGTTATAAGATGAAGGATGAATTCAAAACTGCTATGATGAATGAATTTGAGATGAAAGATTTAGGTCTCATGAAATATTTTTTAGGAATGGAGGTTTGTCAAAGTGAGAATGAAATTTTCATTTGTCAAAAAAAGTATGCCAATGATATGTTGAAGAAATTTGATATGGCTGATTGTAAACCTTGCTCCACTCCAGTTGCTCATGGAGTTGTGTTATGTAGAGATGATGGTGCTGAAATAGTTGATGAGACAACTTATAGGAGTATTGTTGGAAGTTTGATGTTTCTAACTCACACAAGACTTGATATTGCTTATTCAGTTTCACTTGTTTCAAGGTATATGACAGAGCCATCTGAAATACATATGAAGGCAACCAAGAGAATTTTGAGGTATGTGAGAGGCACTCTAGATTTTGGTATTCATTACTACACTTCTAAAAGGTTCAATCTTGTTGGTTTTAGTGATTCTGATTGGGGAGGTAGTTTGGATGACCGAAAGTCTACATCTAGTAATTGCTTTTCTTTCGGTTCGGGTTTGTTTACTTGGAGCTCAAAGAAGCAAAGTATTGTTGCCCTTTCTTCTACAGAAGCAGAGTATGTTGCAGTCACCTCAGTAGGTACACAAGCATTATGGCTTAGAAAACTTCTTGAAGAAATTGGAGAGATACAGGTTCAGCCTACAGTGATTTTTTGTGATAACATTAGTGCCATCAAATTGGCCAAGAATCCAGTCCATCATAGCAGGACAAAGCATTTTGATTTAAAACATCATTTTATTCGAGATTTGGTGCAGAAGAAGGCCGTAGAATTAAAGTACATCAACACGAAGAACAGTTAGCGGATATCTTCACCAAGGCTGTTGCGAAAGATCAGTTTTTGATACTCAGAGATAAGATCGTGAGTCCTCTCAGCATCAAGGGGGAGTATGTTGATAACTGATGCTAGACAGTCAGTTGTTTCTCAGTTCTACCGACTTTGAAACATGCACAATTTCTAGTTTCAGTATTGTAATAGTTTTGCATGCTGCATATTTAATCAGTCAGTTAAGACAATTAGTTTCATATTTGACAACTGTTAATAACTTGGCTTTCACTGCCAAATTAGACGCATAGAGTAGTGCATGTATTTTGCATGGATAGATCTTTTAGTTGTAGCTGAGTTCTTCAAGCTGTTTTGAGACACTGCATTCTACGCAGTAATGTAATTCTTTTTTATATATAAGCATCAATAAAGATACAATTTAATAGTCTGCAAAATACAGAACTGTGCATTTTTGTATGCTTTGTTAATTGTTCTAGTTTCTTTTTCTGCTGTTATCTTTTATAATCTTCTGATCAGGAATAAGGCTCTGTTTTAGATTCTACAAAATGGAGTTACTTTGTTTCATCATATCCAACAAAAAGGCCTCAAACCTGATCAATTTGCTTCTGTGCCAAAATGGGAGCTTTGAACCACGAATTACGTATCCATAAAAGCAGAAAGGATAGGGGACTTTTCCCAGATGATGTTGGAAATGGTCTGGTGGACATGCTTCCAAAATGTGGAAGCATGGACAAGGCACGTGAACTGTTTTACCGAATGCATCAAAGAAATGTGGTTTATTGGAATGCCATGATTGCAGGATATGCACAAAATGGATTTATTGAAAAGGCTTTAGAAATTTTCAAGCAAATGCAAATTGGTAGGTGTGAAGCCAGTCGTCGCAACCTTCGCCAGCATCCTCCCTGCCTGGGCAAACATGAGAGCTTTGGAACAGGGTATGGGCGCACATCAGAGGATAATGGATAGAGGAACTCTGTTTGTACTTCCATCTGCCCTGGTAGACATGTATCCATAAATGTGGAAGCATAGACAAGCATGTAAACTGTTTCACAAAATGCCTTAAAAGATGTCACCTCATAGAATGCTATGATTGCAGGATTTTCACAAAATCTATTGAAGATGAAGGCCCTTTCATTTGTGTTATTTAACTTAATAATAAGTTCTGCACACAGATTGTTTTTGTGAGTTTAGTTTGAGATGCTAGAAAATTGTTTGTGACAGTTTGAGAAAAAAAAGGAAGCTCTAATTATTTGGTTGTCATTCATAATTTAATTGTTAATAATTGTTGTTCAAAGACATTTTGATTATTTGTTCCAGCTTTTTTGCTTTACAACATATCATGCATTGCAACCAATACCTTTGAAAGGCTGTCAAATAGTTGTATTAGCTTAAAATTAAGTTTCATACAGAGAGTAATTCTTAAATTTGGTCAATAAAAGTAGGAAAATGATTTATCTTATTAGTAGGGATGAGGTGTAAGATTGTTATTGATCATATGTAAAAATGACAATTTCCTATTTTTTGGGTCTCAAGGTTGTCGCAATATAAGTGATCTTTAGATTATCTAGAGTCAAAATATTATGCTCCTGTCTATATTCAACTATAATTACTAACTGATCTTGCCATTATAGAGATATTGGTAGTAGGTCAATTTCCTCAATGATTAATGCCTCACATAAGTTTTCATTAATTTAAAATCATTTCTTGTGATGTTATATAAGGATATTATTATATGTCCCCATAAATTTAATGATATTCTCATCATTCTAAAATTTACCTAGAGAAACAAGATTGTGTTGTTCCCAAATGATGAGTTTGGGATAGGTAACTAGGAGTCAATAGTACAAATGGAGGTTTCATGGAAGAGTTTGGTAATTTCAAGATTATCAAAGAATTTAGCAATGGGTTGGACCTTAATATTTTCAATATTAGGAGACATGTCTTTTATAACAATATTCATGAGTTTTCATTTAGTTTATTAAATTTATCATTAGGTGGTATGTATCTTAAGCATCAAGTTTTGATACTTTCTTATATAAAGAGTATATCAAGAACACTTTAGTTGTGGAGCCAAGGTCTTTGCCACTACATTTCATGTTCATACAAATGTGGAGTATTGTGGGTATTTTTTATTTTAGGAATCATAGTGTGAACTCTTTATCTCATTAATCAATCTAGGAGCTAGTTGCACCTTCAATTTCTTCATATTTTAGTAACCCATGTTGGACAAATGTGTTGGTACTAAAATGCATGATGGTTTGTGTCATTTTTTATAAAGGATGAGGTCAATTATGAGATCATGGAGATAAAATGATCATGATGATACAAAATGTGTTGTTTAAATCATACTCTCCATAGTCAATGTTAATGATCTTGATTTGAGCTTTGAGAGGTGGAGTGGTAGGTGTATGGGATCAATGTAGTAATAAGATGGCATAATTGTTGGACATGAGTGGAAATTTTGGTTTTAGGATTTTGATAGTCCTCTTGGTGAGACCCATATCTATTGAATGAGGTTCATATCTAATGACTTAGTGTGAGAGTCTAACTCACTCCCCACCACCACTTTGCGGGATATTAAATTTATTGTAAGCTTAGCCTAATGAAAAATGTACCTCAAAGGGAGATTAATTCCATTATCTAATTTATATACCTCATTGTAACATAAGGGTTCTAGGTTGCTACTAGGTGATGAAACCCAAGTCAGCCACAAAAAAGAAACTAAAATAAAAGGACTTATCACTTGCAACATGAGGGAAGAGTATACATGGATTTATCCTTTTGAGGGGATTTTTATTAATTAAAGGGATGAATTTTATTCCTAATTTACTTAGGGTACACATATGATACTTGTTACTTTATGTCTCAAGTCATAATATTAAGACATGCATATCATAATTTTATCTATTCCTATGTCTCACCTTGGCCCATGTAACCAAGTAGTTCTCTTTGCATTTTTAATTCATATTCACTGTATATTTACATACTTTGAGAGAATAACATTATTCTCATATTTCATCACTCTTGTGCTTTCATTGAAGCTCCTAGATATTGGGTGGCTATAAATTCAATCGAATATTTTATGGTATAGAGCATTCTATACCAAATCTTACATTAAATAGCCATGAAATGAATAATACATTTATAATATTGTACATAGTCAAAATTTTAGAAAGTGAGATAAATGAAAGATTATCCTTGAATATAATTTAGGATATTAGCCAATATTATAATTGATTCATCCAATTTATTAAATTTATGTATATAAAAATGGAAGAATAAGAACCATACCAGTATATATTCACGGTATTTTGACTAAGATAGACACACATAAATATAGGAAGGACCCTAGATTCCTCTCTACGATATCTAAAGATGGTTCAAGATCCAAGATGGTTGAAATAGCTACTCTATTGGGATATAAGGATGATAAAGAATTAAGAGTAGATGATTATAAAATTACTACTATAAACATGGGACAAGAAACCAAAGATCAAGAAAAATAAGTTCATTTAGTAGTTTCCATTATGGTCTCAAGGATGAATATAGATAAGAAGATAAAGAAAGAACTGAAGAAGTAGATAGAAAAATTGCAAGCATATATCAAGCAATTGGCTACTCCATTATAATTGATAGATGTGCATCTCTTTCTCCTCTAGTAATAATATACCAACAATAAATATCCTTTCCAAAAAATTGAAGGAATATCTTCCTTGGTGTTCTCTATTTGTTAGGAAATTCATCCTCTCCCAATTTCATCTTCATTGACAAATGTGCATGGTCCAACAAGCTTATGAGGCCATAATTGCTAGCTAGAGGTAAAAGGAATAGTTCCCCAACTTGCACTCAGTTAGGTTGACATGTCATCACACATAATAGTCATGAATGGTTTCTCATATGACACCTAACAAGGATATGTTGTCAGGATTTATGCAACTAGATGACTACTTTAGGTGTAGTGAAAATGGATTTATCAAAAGCTCTTGGCTAGAGGATAGAGTAGATTTGGTGCAAAAACATAGAATTTGGTCACAATTAACTTTATTAAAATGAGTTATAAATTGGAGAAGGAAATGGAGTTGACTAAAACATAGAATATTATCATCCAACTTAAGGCCTAGATAAAAGTTGAGAAAAACTCCTAGGGAAAGATGGATGCTAAATAAAAGTTATAACGTAGTACATACTAAGATAAACAAGGCCAAGTTGATAATAGGAGATTGAAAACAAGTGAAGAAGCTTGAGGAGTCATAGAGGAGGATAGATGAAGATACCAAGCTGTAAAAATAACTAATGGAGCTAAGGGATACTAATTCTTAATAATTATAGGTAATTAACTAATTATAGTTGGAGCTTCAACTCACCAAGAAATTGTTTGGGCTAACATCCCTTGTTAAAATGTACTCATCTTATTAGGCCAAGCTTGTGGAGATGATTGTGGAAATAAGTTTTGTTTTGAAGTTCATTGCCTCCACTCAATGCCTAAACATAAAAGTGAAGGATGGGGTGGATGAAGTGATCCTATATTTAACCCCCAAGGTTCCGCAAGTTAAAGTTCTAGTTGAAAAACTCTACGATCTTCTAAATGAGAAGCTATTGGCAATCAATGTGGAAATAAGAGAACAACAATAGTGAAGATGAATGAGGTGGTAAGCAAGAATAAGGCCACACTAAATTTTTCACCAAGTTAGCCACTTAGAGAAGGTCATGAAAGGAATGAGGGAGCATATAATCTCTTTGGTTCAACAAGTGATTCTCTCTTGATTACTAGCTAATGATATAGTGCTCCAAGAAAAAAGAATTGAAATAAATGATCATAAACAAAGAACAAAACTAAAAATCCTTGTAAGGATGGGCACATATGTTAAGAATCAAATAAATAGAAGAAATCATCTATCTAATTGCATGGTTATAATTCTAAGAAAATATTGTTGTGGAAAGACCCAAAGACATCTCCCATTAAGATATCATTGGATTAGATAAGGTCTTTTAGGCCTTAAAAAGAAAGGAGAGTCCAACTAATATAGAATAGGCATTTTTACAATCAATCTTGGAGAAAATCTAAGTACTCCAAAGTTGAGTATTGTTTAAAAAAAAAACATTTTATTAGTTTTAAGAATCCTCATGCAAGCTTCTAGGTTCTTCCTCACATGTGCTAATCCCTTATGAGTTACTCAAACTGTAGAGGTTTAATATCTATCTACCCCTTTGAGACAATTTTTGGGATAAATATTTTATATTTCCTCTCATTCCTCTTTAGTGCCTTTAATCACCAAGTGGAAATATCATATTTTTCTTTTCAATTTACTTGGTTTTGTTTAAGTTACAAACTTTTTAAATAACTCATAGGTTTTATTTTCGATGATATCATCAACAAGTAGGGTCACACCATTGATCATTTGAAGACATAATAGGAACTAAATTTTTTAGAAGTTGGTAGTTTTGACACTCTTGTTTGGTGCACTATTTGTCAATAATGAATATCAACACAAGGGGTCCAATTTGTCAAGATAGAAAAAGAAGAGTTTTAAAGGACCCTGGTGCATAACTTTAAATCTTTCTCTAACTAATCTAATAACACAAATGAAATTTCAATCAGTTGTCTTACATTGTAACTAAATTTATTGCACAATTGTATATAATATAATGAGCTAACAAGGGCATGTTTCCTAAGTCTTCTATCTTTTGAGAGAAAAGTAAGAGAAAAAGAGCCAATACCAAGTGCTACATTTATTTTTGGTGCTCTTCCAAACTATGTCAGCATGATAGGAAATTACCATTGTCACGGATTAGTTAATGGATGACATGACAAATAATGAGGTGGGTCCATTTTTTTATCAAATAAAATAATTCTTTAATTTTTTATTCATAACATCGATGTTCATTTTGTAAGATCAATAGTATACACATCTTCCAAAAACTTGTGAATCTAATAATCCTAAGGAGTTTTCCTTTTGCCTTTAATTTTTTATACTTGAGCATTTGTATGACCACCAATAAAAGGGACTATTTAAAGCATATAAATGTACATAAAAAAATAGTTGGCACCAAAATTCTCATCAATTTTATTGTTCTTGGATTTGATACAAACTTGCTCACAATCAAATCTAGAAACTACAAAATTGATGTTAATATGGATTGTGGAAATCTAGTAGCATTGAA